>JAWPHD010008630.1:0-113018 GCA_037043455.1 Cyrtodaria siliqua | reverse complement strand
CCACAGAACGACATCCAATTCGAAATTGGAAGCAACCAGCAGAATATTTCCAAACGAGGCTCGAAAACTACAAACATTACTGCAGAGTCTTCTTCGGTTACCGGCTGGAAAGACTCGAACTACACTTAACGGCCAAGTGTTTTCTTTAGTGTGGTTTTAACAATGCCGATCATTCTCCCCCACCATCCGCCGAACCAAGGAGCTCTGTTTGGTATAAACCGCCATTCGGTACCTTTCTTGCTTAATTCGTCTCGTAAGACGGTTGATTCGAACATCTTCTTCAAAATGTTTGACGCTGCGTGGTACGTACTGGCGTTATCTGATATGATAAGTGTGGGTACAGATCTTCTGCTAACAAACCGTCGGAAAGCTAGTAGAAATGATTCTACAGTTAAGTTGTGTACAAGCTCAAGATGGACTGCCCTTGTTGACGTACAGGTAAATAAACATATGTATGCCTTCGATTCTTTGCCGGAATCCGTGCGGACATAAAGTGCTCCACTGAAGTCTACACCGGTTACTGTAAATGGTGAAGATTCGTCAACCCGATATTTTGGTAGCGGGGGTGGATCTGGTGTCAGGTAGGGTTTGGAAATGATTTTACGGCATGTTACGCATTTTCGTAGAAGCGACTTCACAGTCTGGCGTATTCTTGGAATCCAAGTCTTAAATGACAAACTGTTGCGTTTGTTCCAGAATGAAGTTGATTTTCGTGAGCGTTTAGTATAACTAGACGTGTAACAGGATGTTTGACTGGTCGAAGCAGGGGAAACTTCGTATTGTCTTCTAATGGTGCGTTGTGTATGCGACCTCCACATCTGATATCACCAGATTGATCAAGGTAAAGTCGTAATTGTCGTACGAGTGGTAGTCGTGATCGTTTGGAACGTAAGTTCAAGATTTCTTCCCCGTATGAAGACTGCTGACAATGTCGTATCCATGTCGTTTCTGCATCAGCAAACTCTTGTATTGTCAGTGGCCCAGTACGTCTAGACTGGGTTTCAGCTTGGCAGTTGAAAATAAACCTTTTTACGAAGGCTGTAACTCTTACAAGTTTAAGAAGGTGACTAAATCGGTTGATATCGATTACATCATCTAAATAGCTCGTCATATGTGTATGGGCTAGTGAGTCTTTTCGTGACGTGACATCTGTCGTTTCGGTAAAAGCTGAGAGTATAGTACTATCAGGGTTGTTCCATGACGGCCACTGCGATTCATTGGAAATCCAAGTCGGTCCTGCTAACCATAGTTTGTTCTCATGATATTGCGTCGCCGATATACCTCGAGTAAGAAGGTCTGCGGGGTTGTCGTGAGTCGAGCAGTATCTCCATTTCCCATTCGAAGTTAAATCATTGAACATGTCTTTTTACGAATCTATTTGTTATATCCTTTGACGTCAGCCAATGTAAGACAATTTGACTGTCTGACCAGAAAAAACGTCTTCTGAAGTCCTAAAGTGTCGCATAGGTGACGATACATCCGGGCTCGTATAACAGCTGCCATAAGTTCAAGTTTGGGCAAGGTAAGCTGTTTCAGTGGTGCAACACGGTTCTTTGCCATAATAAGCGTTGAATGGTTCCCTTCACAGATGTACGCTGTTGACCCGTATGCCTGTATACTGGCATCTACAAAGATATGTAGATGACAACCTTTGTCGTCTGCTGCAGCCTCGTTTTCACCTTAACTGCTGAAGTACCATCTAGGAAACTGTGTTTTCATTGCATCGTTTAAGTCTGTGGCTATGGCGTTCCATTTCTGCTGATATTCTCTCGGTAGGGGTACATCCCAGTCAAACTTGTTCTTCCATATTTCTTGAAGAAATATCTTGGCTCGCACTGTTACCGGACTTAGTAAACCAAGTGGGTCGTAAATACGTGATGTACTTCGTAAGATGTATCGTTTCGTCGTGATTGGGGTTGTGTCAATGGTTTTGTCTGCATATGAGAGTATATCCGATTCTGGTTCCCATCTCATTCCGAGTAATTTAGTTACTTTGTCTTTGTCATATATGTTGAGCTGCATGGCTGCTTGTCGTAGAGTTTGGCTGTTTGAAGTCCATGACCTTAGTGTGAATCCTGCACGTGACATCAGGACTCGTGCATCATTGAAGTATTGCAATGCATCTGTTTCTTGATCAAAACTAGATAAGAAATTGTCGACGTAAAGATCATTTCTTAACATCTCGCTGATCCAGTTGCTTTTGTTAATTTCTAGGTGTTTCAATATTGTAGCGTTCAATATAAATGGTGAGCATACTGCGCCAAAAAGCACGGACTTGAAACGGTAAGTTTTCAAGGAACTGTCTGGATCGCTCGGACATCGCGGTCATTCTCGTGTAAACCAACGTGAAGAAATGCCTTTTCAATGTCTATTACAACTGCAAACTTCCTAAACCGAAATCTGAGTAAAATGGCTGTCAATCGTTCAATTCTGGAGATGTTGGCTGTAGGAAATCGTTCAGACTCGGGTTATCTCGTGACATGCGGCAGCTACAGTCAAACACAATGCGTATTGGGGTAGTAGATGAGTCTTTTTTCACTGCATGATGTGGAATGTAATGAACTATATTTTTAGTTTGGTCTTGATCTGGTCCTTCTTCTATGAAACCTCTACGTTCTTGTTCTGCGATGATATTTCCATATTGTTTCAAAGAAGCTGGTTCCTGGCGAAGTTTGAACTTCAAACGTTAAATCATCAGTCACCGGATGTGCTAATCGGAGTCCTTTCAGATACGGTAAGTTGGTATTACTACGGCTGTAATTCTGTAGAGGAACAGCTATCACTGGAAATATAAGCACATTTATTGGAATTCTTTTACCGGACGTGGTAACAATTGAAATAGTCGATGTTTCCAGGTGACGAACTTGATTTTTCTCACTTCCGAACGAGGCCAAATGAATAGTATCTGTCTCTGTTCGTGTTATATGTAATTTTTCTGCTAGACTTGACGTAATAAACGACCTTTGTGATCCTTCATCGAATAGGATATTAGTGTCCACTGAACAATTCCCGGTGCTAACTGGTGCTATAGCTGTTTTCAACAACACACGAGAGGTATGCTGTACAGATGTAGAATTTAATACTGCAGCAGGACTGGAGCTATCTTTCACGTCACAGGTATGTAGTATTGCGGTGTTTTCCTCTCTGTGTACATTACCTGTATTTTAACTTCTGCTGTTTTCACCTGATTGTGACGTAGTCGTCTGACATATACTTGTATGGTGTTTCTGCTGACAATTTCGACATCTGTTTCTCGATTTACACTTTGAAACTTGGTGCGATCCCAAACAATTGAAACACAGACGTTTGTTTTTTACGACTGCAATTCTAGATTCATAGTCTTTCATTGTACTACAGACAGTTGACCAATGAAGATTACTAGAGCAAAATACACATAACTTGGTACTAGTTCTGTTACGCTGTTCTACCTGTGTGTTGGTTTCTCTCTTCTGCTGTTTACGATTTCGGGAACCGGAACTCGTTAGAAGAGACATAGTTGGCGTTCCATAGTCGTTCAAACTGCTGATCTGACCGGCTTCCATGACATTTATTTCCTCGGATATTGCTTTACGTAGTTCCTGTAGCTCAATGTTATTTCCCTTATGTTGTCGCGCTAAGTTTTTCCATACTTCAGAGGGCAGTTTATCGAAAATAACAGGTACAAGAAGCGTTCCATAGGATTCTTGGTACTGACCGAGTAATTCGAGTCCCCGTATGTAATTTTCCATCTTGTCGTAGTAGTTTCTCAGACTCTGTAGACTGTTGCCTGGAGACGGAAGTTGTAGCAACGCCTGCATATATGCGTGTGTTATCTTATGAACCTGGCCAAAACGTTCGTGAAGGAGGTCTACGGCCTTGGTATAATTTGCGTTTGTTAGTGCAAATCCCTCAATAGTTCTGGCTGCATCGCTTTCTACTTGCGATCTGAGATAATTGAATTTCTGAACGTTGGTCAAACTTTGATTATTATGTACAGAAGAATTGAAAGAGTCCCAGAATGATTGCCACTGTAGGATATTACCATCAAATACCGGAAGTGATAACTTCGGCAGTCTGTGAAATTGCGACGAATTTGAAGACAAAATACTGTTTGTATTAGTAACACTGACCTGAGTTTGAAATCCGCCATTTTCTGCAGAAGATGAAGACTCGTGATGTCTGGGAAGAACTAATGGATGTTCTGTAACTGCTGTTTTCTCTCGATCATCGATGTAAGCTCGTAGTTTTCTTATTTTTATTTCAAGTGTCAAAGTATATTCTTCTCTGATTACTATTTCCTCCTCGATTTCACTAACTTCAGTTTGTTCTAATATCTTCTCATTTAAAGAATTCAGTGTCTCTACTTTGCTGGTGATTGACTCAAGAATTGCGTGAAATTCTACCAATGAATTCTCTTTTGCCTGCTCAATTTTCTCTAACTGATTTTCAATAAATCTTCGTTGACCATCTTTGATTGAGCGTCGTTTATCGATCTTCATGCTGCTTTTTTGTCACTGCACCAAAATGTTGGCGTTTGCGGGTTTTCTAACTAGATGAAAGAGTAACGACGTCTCTGCGTTTCTATATCTAATTCTCAACTATCCACGTCTATATCAAAAAACATCGGAAGTGACGTCAAACGACACCACGCAACAACTCGCGTCAATAACGTCACATGATAATAACATGAAATTGCGCTAAATCCCCCGACACATTTATCCAGTGGGGGAGACATCTGTTTTTAATAAAAACAACCCCTAGTTATAATTTAGTATGGTTATTTAGGGACTCAAGGAACAACACCTATATAAAATGGGTTTTGACCGTCTGCATAAAGGTGCACATCTACAGGCGGTCAAAACTTATTTTATATAATTGTTGTGCCTCGAGTCCCCAAACAATCATACCAAACTAGAACTAGGGCCTCTTGTTTAACTTGTTTTTTACGTCACTTATTAGTGGACTGTAGGTGAGCATGTGTTCTAGAGTTTCATCTTCTATTTTGCAAAATTGTCAGGCGGTACCATAATATATGAACTGTATTTTAGATCAACTAGCAATTATATTTCTAGGAGGAGCGGTCATACACTGTTTACGAAAATGCAAAGAATAGTTGCAACGAAACAACATTTTCCAAAATCTTCCCATGTAAGCAAGGATATCAACTTGCAGTCATCTATTTCAGTCATCATCAACGTGAATTTAGTTTCGCCCCAAATTCCCAATTTTGTTTGGTGTGTGTGGGGGGAGGGGAGTACGTGCGTGCGTTCGTGTGTATGAGAGTGCATGTGTGTGTGTTGGTGTGTTGTATGCGTCTTCCGAGTATGGTATGTTAGGATATAGTTTGTGTGTGTGTGTATGTGGTATGAGTGCTAAAACTGGGTCGACCGTCGAGAGTGGGTCGCCTTAGCGGTATAGTATTGAAAACTAGGGCAAACGACTCCTACTTATTCGTTGTGTAAGTATCATATATGGATTGTCTACCTTGACATAGTGTTGAACATAGGTAAAATAATTGATGATGTATTCAGATGTAATTAATTTCAACATCTGAGACATTTATTGTTTTTAATTTTTACTGGTCATGCGGAATCATTGAGCCCAGGAAAACATGAGGGTGGCTTTGGAATACCGCTTTAGTCCGTGCTTGGGGCGGTATAGGATAACACCGAGTCTGTTACCTTATTATCTTGAAAGTGTTCTCATTTCAGTATTTATTTACTTCGTTTTTAATCAATACTATGATTTGTTTTTAATTATGTCAGAAGTGATTTCCAAGACATTTCACCACTAATACATTGTACTAAATATATGTTTTTTCAGATTTAAATTTGACAAATATCTCCACTAATACATGCTTTGTTAAAAAAGCATGCATAAACCATGTGATATGTTTTATTTCTTCAACGTTTTAGCAATTTATACGTGCATATGTGCATACCAAGCGCCTTTAAGCTGCAAGCTACGTTACCGTAATTATTACGACATGCCCATAACAACATTTTCTCCCTAAATTGCAATAAACTACTTTTGAATTGAATTGCATTGAATGTTGTTTAACGGCTCATCAACACAGTATAGGTTATTGAGAGCCGCCCCAGGGAGAGAGGAAGCATACATAGGAATCAGGGAACGGTGCCCTACTCTTATTATCGAATAGATTTCTATGGTTCTAACGTGCTCGGAGAATAGACCGATACACGGGACCGCCCGGTTTACGTCCCCATCCGACGGACGAGGCTAAGGGAACGTGTCTTGCCCAAGAACACACCGAGGAAACTCAGTCGTTTTGATAAAACATTGATAGGTGTATTAATTCGAAGTAGATCTATAGTTTTAAATACGAAATAGGTTTAATAGATACGGTATGCTATAGTTCGCAAATATTAAGTTAGTACAATAATATTTAACTTCGGGATATATCCACCCACTTTCAACTTCGTTACGCTGTTCTTTTATTTATTTATTTTTTTCAGTCTATCCCGAAATTAAATCGCTCAGCCGAATTTTCCATTAGCAAATTTCGACCTGAAATCTGGTCGGAAGCAAAATATGTTAATTCATCGTTTTCCCTTGAATGTTTATCAAATAATGCATTTATAGTGAACGAGAAACACAAGACGGACTGAATTGCGACCTAATTTTCATTAAAACAATCCAATTAGTAGATTAATTCCACGCACAAACTTTTCTCCATTGACCTGTCATAGTACGTGAAATTGAAATGGCCGCCTGACTGGTTGCATGGGATCTATTTAATTAAAATTAATTGATTGAAAATAGTAATTATTCTTACTCGTTCGTACTACATACGTTTCGTACCCACATCGTTAATTTTAGTTGATGAACACGGTATGTATTTTAGTTGATGAACACGGTATGTATTTTATAGAAATGAAGCGTACCTTAAAGGATATCCCTTTTTAATTAAGTAAAACAGTTTCAAATAACTAAACTTGTTGTATTTAATAATTCTTTATAAAAGAATGTTAAATCTGTTTACATGTTTGTTCAAAAAGAATCATACATACTTCAAAAGTGTATTACGTACGTCTTTAAATTAAAACGTAAATGTTCAGTATGTTGCTTTTTTAACTAATTAAAAGAGAATCTTTTCTAAATTCTGCTTGCTTTTCATCTCCAACAATGGTCAGCAATGACTGTAAATACTTACATCATCTGAAAGATAATTAAAAGAAAAAATCACCCTTTTACACACATATCAATGGCGGACGGACGTTGCGAGAGGGATGCGGATAGTGCTTATACTTTTTTTTAAAGGTACAACTTGAAAAAAAAAAAATGAGTTATTAGCTTAGTGTTTGTCAACGTATAGCAATAACACAAAATAAACTGACCATTTTATGCATATATCACGGGGATGGGCCTCCAGCGAGGGAGCGAATTGAATTGAATGTTGTTTAACGGCCCATCAACACAGTATAGGTTATTTAGAGCCGCCCCAGAGAGAGGGGAAGGATACATAGGAATCCGGAAACCTGCTCTACTCTTATTATCGAATAGATTCCTATGGTTCTTTAACGTGCTCGGAGGAAAGACCGATACACGGGACCGCCCGGTTTACGTCCCCATCCGACGGACGAGGCTAAGGGAAAGTGTCTTGCCCAAGAACACACCGATGGAACTCAGTGGCACCACGGAGGATTGAACACGGGGCCTCTAGGTACAAATCCGCCGCGCTACCGACTGCGCCACGCCATCCCTCCAGGGGGAGCGAACTGTGTGTGTGTGTGTGTGTGTGTGTGTGTGTGTTGGGGGTGGGGGGAGGGGGGGGGGGGTGCGCGGGGACTGCGGACACTGCATACCACAACAAAAAAGGAAAGAAAGCACCTTTTTCACAGTTTTACGGGATGTATGAGACTGGCTCGGTGGATGATGCAGGATGAATGAGTTGTATTTCTGTTTGTGTGTGTGTTGGGTGGAGTTGGGGGTATGAGAGGGGCCAACTGGGGAGAGGTCAAAGCATTTAACTTTACAAATGGACATGTTCCAATAACAGTGTTATGCTTACTTACAGTCTATGTACTCTACATAGCGAAACAGCTGTTAACAATTATAATAACATATATTTATATAACCCTAGAATCGTTAATCAGTGAAAATGGATAGACGAATTAATTTATATTCATATGTTAGTGGTCTCAACATCTATATTTTCTTACATACGTAATTATACGGATATAGGCAGTAAAACTGCACCAAACTTTTCGAATATAAAGCGCACAATTTCTGCCATATAAGTATTCTTTCTAATATTATATTCACATCAAAAGTGTTGAATTACTGTCATGTAGTATATGGTTGACATTGCTCGTGCCTAAAATGCGTACATTGTTGAAAAATTCACTTGACCATATCTCATCGCTTTTGGATTTTTTGGATCAAAGATGGCTGACCGATAGTCCTTAAAATGAGAAATAAGTCATGGCTTTATTGTACTCCCAGAAGCCATATTATGTGATAAATGTTTGTTAACATTTAAATTTGATCAATCTCAAAGCCATTTTATTACCACTTCTTCATAAAAAAAGAAAATTCATAAAACATTTTTGCTTTAAAAAAAGAGTGCAGAACCGCTAGTTTGAACCCCGTCCGCAACGGGGTAAGCATATCTAGAAGAACACGGTAACCTACTGCGCTACGAAGGCCGATTAACATAAACTGTACTAAATAAGTTCCTTATACATAAATATGTTCAATCGCGAAGGACCCTGTGTTTTTCAATATTCTGCTTTTCCAGGTCCGTAGCTACGCTGGGGCACACTGGGCACCCAGAGGCTGTAGCCTTGGTTGAATTGGGAATGTACTTTCATAAAAACAAATATATACTAGTACATAGGGGAAATGCAACACACTGAAGGACGGAAATCAAAACAAAATCCAAGGCGGAGAGGGAGGTTAATTCCACCGGACACCAAAATAAGTGATATTCCTAGGTTAAATTTCAAGGATGGCTACCGTCTTGTTTTCATTTAAAATTAGTTTACAAATCATTTAACTTAATTAAAGAAAATTAAAGATTTACATAAGTTAACTTAGGAAACGTTAATTACTAGTATTTAAAGTTCAATAATTCTAATAAAACGTTCAGTTTTTAGTTAACACTGCCGTAGAGGCGGAAGCTGACATCTTTCAAATATTGTTTTCAGCTGGAAGAATCGTTGATTTAACAGATTGAGTAAAATATTTTTTGCTGATTTTAAAATATGATCAATCTGAATTGTAATGTTCATGTTTACATTTTTTGTTGCATTGTTGCATTTATTTTGTGTAAAACATTACATCTGAGGCCCACCCCGAAACATTGGGTGTTGGGCCCTCCGGCTCCTATATGTATAAGACTATATATAGAAACAAACTCTCTCTCTCTCTCTCTCTCTCTCTCTCTCTCTATCTCTCTCTCTCTCTCTCCATCCCACACTCCCTCCTTCCTTCAACCTCGTCTCTCTCATCTCCCTCCCTCCATCCCTCCCTCTCGCTTTCTTTCTCTCTACTCTCTCTCTCTCACCCTTTCTCTATCTCTTACCTTCTCCATCTCTCTGTCTCTGTGTGTCTATCTTTCTCTGTCTGTCTGTCTGTCTGTCTGTCTGTCTGTCTGTCTGTCTCTCTCTCTCTCTCTCTCTCTCTCTCTCTCTCTCTTTCTTTCTTTCTCTCTCTCTCTCTTTCTCTGTCTCTTATCTTCTCCCTCTCTCTGTCTCCCTCTGTCCATCTTTCTTTCTCTCTTTCTTTCTCTCTGTCTGTTTGTCTCTCTCTCTCTCTCTTTCTCTCTCTCTCTCTCTGTTTTTTCTCTCTCTCTCTCTCTCTCCATTTTGTTTTTCAATATTTCAATTCATGCATAAATTAAGACAACTTTATTTTTAAAAAAATGTGATTTATAATCTACTAATATGTGTAAACCATGCATGCATAACTTCAAATACTGTATCTCGATCTTTACCATTAAATATGACCCTTGGTTGGGGTCCCCTCTACCAATATTCCAATTTTGATAAACAATGTCTCCCTTGTGTTTTGTGTCAATATACAGTACACACCCACACACACACATAAAAATTGAGGATTACTTGTTTGTATAATAGTTTCGATGATGCAACAGGATAGTTGGAAATGGTCTTTTTTTAAAAGGCGTTTTATTATAGGTATTGTTTCGGATTATATAAATATGGACTTATAAGGTTGTTTTGAGTAAGTACATCTTTAGCTTCCTTCCCAATGTCTAATGACTTGTATTTCGTATTAGGTCTTTCTACAAAAAAGTGGTCTCATCAGTTCGGTGGTCAAATGTCGTCTGCTAAAATCAGCTTTTATACCCGATATAAGACCACTGGTCAATTCACAAAGTACCTGAAGCGTCCCATTCAGTACCGCCTTATCTCATTAATATTCGATTTTTTTCGGGATTGTGTAGCTTTAAGTTATTCACTGTGAAATCGAGCATAGTTGTTTTTATTTTAAAAAATGCAATCAAAGTAAGATGTGTTGCATGGAGCAGCACATTTTATATACAGTAAATCATGTTCTCATCTCACTTTCATTAATAACTATTCCTACTTGTAGTACATTATTTATCCCTTCGTCTACTGGTGTACGATGTCATATTGGTGACGTTATGTCCTGAAAGTTTCACCGTCATAATTGTAACGGTTGCGGATCTACAAAAAGAATAATGACGTTTAGCGAAATAAAAACAAGCAAAAACATGACGTTGGTTAGCGACACGCAGCGCGCGGGTATAACATTTTGTGTGAGATTAGAAAATATCGAAGCTAGTGTTTAAGTTGATAGAAACCGCTGGAACGAAACAGAAATGCTATAGAACTTTAGTATTTGAGTGGCACAAGCGATATCGCGAAGGTCATTATTCTATTGAAGATGATCAGAGATGGGAACAACAGTAAGTGTCAGCAAATTATTGCCAGCGTCAAAGCGTTATTTTATGAAGGCAGGCGGTTGACTGTGCTTGATCTTTCCAGTACGTTAGGTGTGGTAATTGTTACTGTTCATAGCATATTAAAGAAAGAATTGAACATGAGAAAAGTCAGTGCCCACTGGATGCCTAGATTTATTAACGGGAGAAGAAAAATATAAACATATCAGCGCTGCATCGACGTGAAAGTCTCCGCGAGAGGTCACAGACGTCGGCGTTCTGCTCCGTGCGCATGACACACATTATATGAGAACACCGAACACAGGACAGGTTGTGAAATCTGATACATTGTAAGAGATAAGGAATTATACTTCCTGATGATGTATTTTTTATTTCGATCTGTATGGTCATAAGACAATTATAAGATCAGTACACCCACTTCTGAAACAGCCCTCGTATAACATAAAACATCGCAGTATTTAGAACTTCAATGAAAACATTTATTTTTTATCAATTGTGATATTTTTTATTATTTTTTAGCTCGACTATTCGAAGAATAAGTGAGCTTATGTAATCACCCCGGCGTCGGCGTCCCACGTCAAGGTTAGCGTGTAATCTGTATTTACAAGTATCTGTATTTACAAGTTTATGTCTCTTACATTTCTTATCCTAACACAACCAAATTTAACCATGGGCTTCCTTATAGCATTATCGTAAGGGCTGCATAAGCAAGTTTGCTTCCTGTAACCAATGGGCTCCCATGGAACCCAAATTCTGATGCCCTTAAAACGTGTCCCATTTCACATCGAATTTTGAGTGTAAGCTGTGTTGACAAGTCTCTTACATTTCTTGTCCTAGCTCAACAAAATTTGGGAATTGGTCTCCTTATAGTATGTTGTAAAGGACTGCATAAGTAATTTTGTCTTCCGCAAATTATGGGCTCCCAAATTGTGATGGCCCATAAAATGTGTAATAAAGGCAGATCAAGGTTTGAGTGTAAGCTGTTGTATAAAATTATATCTATAAATTTTGTTGGGATTTCTTATAGCATTATGCATCTTATTCATACTTCACCCATGGGCTCCCTCCTCCCAGCCCCCTCCCCCACGCCCCCTTTTTGTTACATATCACTGTGTTGTTTTGATAAATTCTTACACACATAGCTATGTTGCTTCCCCACCCCACTGCTCGCCTCCCCACTCTTCTTTCCCCACCCCACATTCGAAACAGTTTTTTTTTCATATTTCTGTGTTATTTTTAGTCAATTCTTACACATATAACTATGTTGCCGCCCCCACCGCCCTACCGCTCGAAAGTCGATTTTTATTGTTTTTTACATATTTCTGTGTTGTTTTGGTGAATTCTTACACCTATCGCTACGCTATGTTACCCCCTCCCCCGCCTTCCCACCGCCGTCCCCACCAAACACTCGAAACTGATTTTTTTTTTACATATTTCGGCGTTGTTTTGGTCAATTCTTACACATATAGCTATGTTGCCCCTACCCCACCATCCCCACCCCCCGCCCCCAACCATCCACACTCGAAACTCAATTTTTTTTATTATTATTATTATATTTTTCTTTTACATATTTCTGTGTTGTTTTAGTCTATTTTTAGACATACAGCTATGTTACCCCACACACCCCATCCCCTAACAATTTTTTAATTTCTTATTTTTTTTTTATTTTTTTTTTCATAAACAGTTTTAGGGTAAGCCCCTTAACAATTGGATCGGTCGGGCCACCGAAAACACAAGTATTTTTTTTGGCCTTATAAAAGTATAACTATATAGTTATTTATTTTATTCATGCAAGCTATGTTAAAGTCAAAATGATACTGGATTAATAAGCTTATTGTAAAAGTTGATACGATACGTACTTCAAGATTGCATTGTGTCCCTTTAAAATATAATCATTATTCTGAAGAGTTAAATAGACCATTTTAGTTATGTTAATCTAATTCAATATCACTTGGTTTATGCATTTTGGTTTGGGTTTCCTTAGACTCTTGTCTAGAGTTGGCAGGCTGTTTTCTTTTCGTTCCACCGGAACTTGTCAATCTATTGAGAATCAGAGTTCCGACTGAACCAAGCAGTTTTTTGCCAGTTTCTCGTATTTGGGACGATCTGGCGTCGTCATCTTCGCTGTCACTATCCGAAGTAAAAGCATCGAACACTTTAGATGTTGTTTCAAATATTCCAGAAATAAGACTGCTTTCTTCAACAGTTCTATCATTGGAGCATTTCTGTTCGATATGGGTTTTAATGTTCGAAACAAAATTCCTTGCACCAGCTGAAAAACCGCGTTCATCATTTTCTTCTTTCATAGATTTGAAAATACCAGAAAATGAATCCAATAAGTCGCCAGATTTCTCATCGAACATGTCTGATGTTGAAGATGTTCTTATTTGTTCCATTTCTTCTTCTGTTATTTTACAAGGTTTAGGTGATGGTGGATTTTGAACGAACCTTCGTAAATATGTCACTGGGTCCTTAAGAATGGCAGTTACTTTTTGCTTCAATATATCCATAACTTCAATGTGGCAGTCAGCAAAAAGATTCATATTTCTAACAAAGTAATGTGGAAGACATCTCTTGGTCAAGCAGTCAATCATGAACTCTAAAGCTTCGCTGACACCATAAATGACGTTTTCGGGTGTCCAGAAACCGTCTGCCTTAGCCTCACTTATCCACAAAACTGCCGTCTTCCAGTGGTAGGATGCCAGGACACGTGGCTCCGTACACAGAAAACACTTTTGATAAGCTTTTAATATTTTCCAACATACCTTTTGCGATTCAGTCATACAATTTGCAAGAATCGTCTCTGACAGTGCAAACGACAGTCTGAAGTAAACCTTGTTCTCGTTTTCTTTCATGAAAGGTAGAGGTTTAGCAATCACTTGGCAACCTGTTTTGATAATCTGATCTCGCACCTCAATGGAAGGCCAATGGCGCTCGCGTATTATCCACTCTTCGGCCGGTCTTGGCCAGCCCGTAAATCTGAAAGCCGGTACAAAATCAGTTGATCTGATTCTTGAAAATGGTACATATATTTCCCCTTTAGTTGCTTTATTGTTTTCTTTATTTCTGTTGGCTTGCATACTGCCACCATTATTGAGATATGTATCTCGTATTGCTTCACATCTTTCGTCAGGAACTGCATCTTCCACTGTTGATGCGGATTCCAGGTCATTTTCAAAGCATATTTCCATTTCATCATCTATATTTTCTGATATTTTTAGAGTTGAAAGTGGTAAACTAACAGTTGGTTCGTACCTAGAGCCACAAACTGTTTTCTCTGATTCCATTTTTGTTTCGTCTTCTGATTCCGAACCACTGTCGTCATCAAAATGTTCCATTTTATGTTTTATTTCAGAAACGATGCGAACTAATGAATCTCCTACGTTCTCGTGACATTTAGGGTTGCTTTTGGTACTTGAATGTTCAAACTCTTTTTGTATCTTTTTCCCAGTATCTACCTCAATGATTCTATCCATTCCATCGTTTAAAAACTGTCCCATTTGACATATGCGTTTTCCAACGTTATTCTCAGGCTTGTGATAACGGACGCCAATATGTTCCGCTGACATACCTTCTAACTCCCTTTTTTCCAGTCCAACTGCAGAATGTCTTGTATATGTAAACGCGGAATCATCTTTTGAGATATTGAACGCAGTTTGTCCTCGAACAAACGTTCTTATTAAATCAAAGACATGTGTATTTAAATCCTTTAGAATACATATCGGTAAATATACGTCATCTACTAAGCCAACATCTTTAAACAGTTTAAAGTGTTCATCGGTGCCTCGAATACGCAGAAAAGCCGGATACCCGGGTATGTACTCAAACAGACGTTCAGTTAAAACAAACCTACCGGAAATTATCAAAATATCAACATCACCAATATCGCCAGGAACATTGACCTTTGACCCTTCGACACAACTTCCAGTTGGTATGCATTCTTCTTTTCCTAAAGCACTTAAGAAACTGTTAATTATTTTAAGGGACCGAATCTGTTCTTCCTGATCTGGATGAATAGTAGAGTCCAGTTTCGACGACCAATATAAAAGCAAGGAGTTTCTATCTTTAAGCCCTTCCATATTTCAAACGATTACCAGTTAAATGCATTCTTAGTCTAATATGCGCGTTTTTGCAAGCAGATTTCCGTTGTTTGTCCGGCTTTGACGTCGACCTGTCCAAAAAGAGTAAAACCGTATTAAACTATTTAATAGTGTGTTAATGCATCTACTTTTAATACTTTATTGAACATATACACAACACAATTAGCACGGCTAAAACTATCAAGGAGTAAAACAATCAGATTGACAACTGTCAATTATCGTCTCGACATCGGAAGTAAAAGGCATACATCAGGAATAATGGCCACGTTTACGCGCTTACATGGATTCGTCTTTATGTTTCGTTTTCGGCCGTACAAAGTGCAGGTAACCTGAGTTCATTATTGTCAATGTGAAAAGCAAGGCACTAAGAACTATAGTACAGTTTTGTACTTGTCTGACTGGTCAGACGAAATTTAGTTTACTTTGAATTGAAAATTTAACTCATATATCAAAGTTATATAATATTCAATCAAATGACTACGTAAGAAAAATGAAATACATTTCAAGGACGTTTGCAGACAGAGAAACAAGGCGTTGAGGTATCAGAAGGCATTTATAGGTCCGCTTTTGCAACGACAGACGCACACTATGAAGGTGGGTGGTGTGGAGGTTAGGGAAAAACGGTTGACAGACCTGACTCTCCCGCAAAAAATGGCGTCTGTCTTCAATACCTCCCCAGAGGGATATCCATGACGAGGGATATTGGTCCCCGAATTGCTAATTGGCCAGCTTCACAAACAGATCGTCTGCTTAGCATTGTCAGAGTACTGAGAGTACCAAACGATCCGGCTCTCTGTCTAAACATAAATCCGTTTTCCTTATTGCAACAGAAAACCCTATTTTATGTTTCGTTTTCGGCCGTGCAAAGTGCAGGTAACCTGAGTTCATTATTGTCAACGTGGAAAGCAAGGCACTAAGAACTATAGTACAGTTTTGTACTTGTCTGACTGATCAGACGAAATTTATTTTACTTTGAATTGAAAATTTAACTCATATATCAAAGTTATACAACTTTATAAACGGTATTGACAATAAGTTGGATGAACATAAATACACACATAATGTCCAACCAAAGGGAACCTGCACTTGTAAGGGAAATATCGTACGTGCCTGTACAATTGCTCCTAAGGTGATATGACAATATGCATAGCTAGATCACATTTGCTAAATTGTTCAAAGGCTATGTGATGTCATTATATAAAACAAAATCACTAAACATGTTATAAACTAAATTAAACAATAAACCAGATGCAGTGAATACAAGGAGAATAATGCCTCCGTAATAAGTAACAATCCATTTCTAAGGGAACTGAGAGGCAATAAATGATCACAAATTGTACATTTTCATGCAAATACTCATCAAAA
Organism: Cyrtodaria siliqua; assembly: GCA_037043455.1. Lineage (NCBI taxonomy): Eukaryota > Metazoa > Mollusca > Bivalvia > Adapedonta > Hiatellidae > Cyrtodaria > Cyrtodaria siliqua. The sequence goes on along the minus strand of JAWPHD010008630.1, from coordinate 96,665 downwards.
ACATCCACAATCCTTTGGGATTAGAATCGTGATTAACAGGGAAAACTTCAGAAAGCCAGGAAATCTGCGAGCCAGCTGCCCTAACCCTAATTGAAACCTAGCCTTATTATTTCTTTCTTTTTTATTTTGCATAGGAGGGGAGGTAGGAAGAATCTACGCTCAGACCAGAAAGGCTTCTTCTACCCCACTGACTTTCTTTAGCATTTCCATTCCAATCCGATTCCAAACACACAAACTACCCAAACCGGTAGTTACTGCCCATCCGGATGTGTATACAATGTAATTTGAAACAAGTTGAACAACAAAACTATTAATCGCAGTGATTAAATTTTCGGAAACGCAATAGTGATACTTGAATGTGATATGCACAATTGACAAAAAGAAGCAGTGCGTACAAAGTTATATAGTACTACGTACTAAAAGTGTGTTGCTTTAGAATTTAGAGAGTTTAACATAACAATGCCACAGTTTGAAGGCAACATAGCATCCAAAACATAAAAAGTAGTATGGCAAAACAGCATCTTATTGAAACTAAAACATAATAAGTATCTAAGGGGAACATACCCCATGTTCCGCTTGTAGTCGTCGCATATTTACAACGCTATATAATAAAAAACTTCAATGTTGCCTACAACTCTTAAAAAAATACAAAAAACAAAACAAGTACAAAGTAAGTATGTACTTACGATAAAGAGACGAGTAAAATAATTATATACGTGATGTATATGAGAGGGATAATTGTAATCGTTTTTCCGCAAAAAGGATGGCTCCCCTGACTGATCTGAAATAGTGACGCATGCCAGAAGGTTCCTTGACGTGTACACCATCAAAATGAATAAATTCTGCGAGGAAACGAGAAGAGAAGTTTCTCCCAGAGTGAAACCAGAAATGTATACAATTACTGGTTTGCAGAGCTTCCTGTAACAGCGAATTTGTCAAGGCAACACGATCGTTATACAATCTGTCACATCTGCAGCGTGGAAGGATTTCCGAAATTAAAACAATTTCCGCTCCCTCTTCAATGCATTTCTTCGCAAAGGAGCAGATAGATGTCACTAATGTCTCTAAAGAGATACAACCGGGCTACAGAGGTCATTGCTACCTATATCTAAAAAAACTATTTTGGAATGAAAGACCGATATACTATCAAGTTTATTCCACACGCTCTTAGGCAGATGTTGGTCGCAGATCACAGCACCCCCAATTCCCAGCCAGTGTACCTTTAACCGATCATTCAAATTAAGATTTTGTAACCCCAGTAGTGTAGTCCAATTAGATAAGAATGCCCTATTAATAACACATTCATGTTCAATTAGTCATGCATACACACTGGGTCAGATGGCTAACACAGTGCGAACTGCTGTGCTATAATTAGCCGCGGTAAGCCGCTGTCTGAGATAAATCTAAAATTAGACCAATTGTGAAAATTTATTTACAATGTGCTAATAAGTCTGCGGAAAGTGTAGATGTGATCAAAAGGTATACTAGTATCCCCAATTAGAACCAATTAATTCAGACGCCCTAATTTGTACCTTAGTGTTACCACACTGTTTTAATATATATACTGACAATATTGTATATGTAAACGTTCTTTTGTCTGGCGAACACAGGCTCGTATACGCGGCATAAATACTCGATAAATCGATTAGTTGATGTAGAACCAGTTAATACCTTCAATCGAACACGATGTATGGCGTAATATGCAACTAGTTGAAGAATGAAATAGATGAACAATAATGCAATATAGAGTAAAAAGCAGGAAGAAAAACGGTTGACAGACCTGACTCTCCCGCAGAAAATGGCGTCTGTCTTCAATACCTCCCCAGAGGGATATCCATGACAAGGGATATTGGTCCCCGAATTGCTAATTGGCCAGTTTCACAAACAGATCGTCTGCTTAGCCTTGTCAGAGTACTGAGAGTACCAAACGCTCCGGCTCTCTGTCTAAACATAAATCCGTTTTCCTTATTGCAACAGAAAACCATATTTTCTCCTTTCATGCTATTTTTCAATAATGACATATATGATTTTGATGTAACTTATACTGAAACCCTCAGTCCCAACGTCGGACCGCTAAATATACACATGCAACATATGTGTTACACAATTAGTCGGCTGGAAGGTTTGAAATAAAATATTATATTTAATTACCAACCTAGTAATGAACAACTTAGTAGATGGACATACAATTAAGAGTAAAACCTATTTCAAATAGACACCGTGTTAATATGACCGAATTTAGTACTTCTTTATAATGTTATTGTAGATGGGCGGGACTGTTATTGTGGCGGGTTAGATTGGGTCATGTTTGTCTTCAGAGCTTCATTTGAACGAAAAAGATACTCTAGGATAAACAGATAATTTCTGTCAAAACGACAGTCAAAATAAGTACATTGGTTGTATTTACGATCTTGGCTATAGTACCCTATATGCAAACAAAGGACTCCCAGCGCGTACTGTTTATTATCCAGCGGCTTTCTTTGAACAAAATTGTGAAATATGTTTGCAAAATATTTTCTTACAGTTTTACTTTTATCTATATATTTAAACTTGGGACCCGCTGGGCGGTACATTTTTCAAACCAGGTATAGAATTGATTTGAAACATATAATGTTCTCGCTGATAAGTTATGATAAACAATTGTCAATATATATATATACACCATGGTTCTTGAGCAATGATCAATATATATATATATATTTATATAATAGAACATGAGTATGAAAGGGGACGTTTAGAAATCGCCGATCACGATAAATATAAAAAATATTGCAGTCACGTTTCGATTGAACGATAGTGTAAAATGCTTGCTACCATTCACTCCCTCTAGCCCTGGGTTGAGCAAAACTGAATATTTAAAATGTCGACAGTACGACATTTTGAGCCATCCCGAAAATGGTATGGATAACTAGGTGAACCTGAAACATCCAATGTTGTATTTTACTAACAGTCAACATACTAAATTAAAAAGCAGACAACATATCCTAGGCCATTTTTTATCCTGTGGTAGGTCGCGTGGGTGCGGGGTGGGTGGGTGGGTAATGAGTGCGGGGCTTTATTTGGACAAACTGTATAGTCTATGGTATAGTGATTATTTAAAAACAAATTTTATAAGGTGTTTATATGAACAACATTTCCAGGTGTCAGGTCAATATGACCTTAAACTTCGACCTACTGACAAAAAGCTGATAGGGTTGTTGTTTAACCAAGCGCAATATTAACCAAGCGCAAATAGACAGAAAAATCGAACAGGAAAAGTAGCATTCAAGGACGACAGTCAAGCACAAACACACACAGAAACAAAGAACAAGTATATATGAAGATGATTAACAGGCAAGTTTAGACATCACAAACACACAATGGTTGACAATAGGGCTACCGCTTTGGAACGTTCAGTGGCAGAAAAGGCCGCTGGGGGTTTAAACCAGGTTTTAGGGTGCACCAAACTTCACTATTACGCTATTGTCATCCCAGTAAACGGGACAGTGTAAATAAAGAAATCCCCGCCAGGTTAAAGCTTCAAAAATGTAGTTTAAAAAGTTAATAAATAACAGCCGGGCAAGCATTGTTCATGATCAGGTCACAGTGACCTTTACATTTGACCTATTAACCATGTAACCAAATAGAATCCGTTTACTATGTTTATAACGTTTCAAGATTGCAGGTATTTCTGCGAATAAGACGTTTTCAGGATCGTGTTGCTGTGACCGTAACATCATACCATAGGAATCAGACGTATTGTAAATAAAGTATCCCCATATGTAGGTCCACTTTTGTATATAATTTTATATAAAAATAGACAGGAATGAAACGTGAAATTGTAAATTTTCGTTACTTGAGGTTTTATCCCCGAACGGACGTCATAATTCGATACTACGGATGTTTTTCTATCTATTTGGGACATAACTTTCCACTTACCGTATAAGTCCTTTTTCAGCAACTTTCGTTTTTGAATTGAATAAATTGTTTGTGCCGAGATCCATGCTGTGACGTCATTCTCCGTAGTGAATCTTTTTTCTTTTACATTAGCTAAATAATATATAGCGGTTGAATAATAATATTAAAACATTGCCATGTTTGACATTAAATTATAATGAATTACTTACCAAATCGTTGTCTTTATTTTGACATTATTAGTATTATTAATTTTGAATTATGTGCAAGTCTTGCATTCGGTAGTCTAGATCATCTGCGACGCTTGCTCGTTTTCAAGATTGTTATTAAACAATCAAGCGTTGAAGATAATCAAGACTGCTTTCGGATGACGTCACAGCATGGAAGTCGGCACAAACAAAATATTTACTCCGAAAACAAAAGTAGCTGAAAAACATACTTGTATTACATGGTAAGTGGCAATAATGTTCTAGATTGTTAGAAAAACGTCGGTAGTATCGATTTTTGACGTGCGTTTGGTGGTAAAACTGTCGGAAACGGAATTGAAATTTTCGCGTTGCATTCCTGTCATAAAAATATATTTTAATATACTAGTAGTGGATAGTCAATGTGATTTATTACATGCGTTTACAATATGTCCGATTTCTGTGATCAGACCTACAAACCCCACACATTATTAGACGTCATAGTTTTTTGTGAAGTTTTAAGATTTGAGATCTAATAGTGACATGCTACAGTGGGTAACGCGTTTCTCAGGACCTATTGACCAAACAGCAATAGACTACCTACTTTCGCCAAGGGCAATGTTTAATGAATGTATGCGTTACACTTCTGGAGTTATTGCTTGCAATATGTTTGTCATATAAGGTCATGGTAACCTTGACCTTTTACCTACTGACTCCAAAAGCAGTAAATATCCTCCTCTTACTAAGCTCATTGCACCTCATGAGGTGTTTCATGAGAGTAATTGTAAAAATGAACGCTCAAAATGTTGTCGCTCAAAATGTGCACCTCCATACAATGTCATGGTGACTTTGACCTTTGATTTAGTGACCCCTAAAGCAACATTGTTTTCCCTGACAATGTACATGGGCAATGTACCTTTGAAGTTTCACGTGGGTGTAACGCTTTCGAAGTTATCGCGCGGAATGCATCGTGTCAATGTACCGATGAAGTTATTTGAGAGTGGGTATAATGGTTTTGAAGTTACATGTACGCCATACATCATACCTGTGAACATGTGCACGGACTGAAGGATATTCCCCCCATATAATATACATTTACAATCTCCCCTATCATATATTACTATACGAGAAAGAAAAGTTTAGTAATCTACTTACGTGGTTTAACTTAACGGGAGATAGTGTGTGCATGTCTTGCATATAATAATATTCTAATACATCTCATATGTTACGAAAGAAAGTATCCGTATAACATCCATATCATATTCATATCCCATGATGAAACAGTATCCCCGATAGAAATCAGTTCGCTTTGCGTTTGAAACGAAAGTGTGAATTCCGAATGACTCACTGCCGAAAATAATTTATTATCGTTTTGATAACATATTTACATAGCTCACACAAACTTTAATATGCACAGTTCAATATGGTTATCGAGCCTTAAAGTTCGCAACGCGATTAAATTTACACCACAAAACAGTATACCTGTCTAGATATTCAGGTCATATAGTAATTTATTGCATACGCATTTACAAGCTCCGTTTACTTTCAATGTAACATGAAACGTCAATATTCGCCCACATTGACGTGTAGTAAAGTCATACTGGGTGTGTAATGTATACTCGTCTGTGATTAATGCAATTTTCTGTTCGTGTCAAAGAAAGTAAGTCACGTGACGTAAACAATGTTGATTTCATTGTGAAAATTCCCACGATGTAACAACAATATTTTTATTTGAATACATTTTTTTGATGAAAATTGAATGTTAAAACCTATTGTTTCGTTCTAAATTGTTAGTTTTTATATTAAAAATGCTTATGCAATTAAAAGGTTATTAGATCTGTATTGGAAAATATGCACTCGTTCTTTTACGCATAAATATTGCGCTCCTAAAGTCGCGCAATAATAATACGCAAAAGAACTCCTAAAGTCGCGAAATATTAATACGCAAAGGAACTCGCGCATATATCCCTAACCTATAAGTATATGTGCCGATTAAAAGTTATTTTCACAGTTCTTAAAATACCCGTGATTGAATATGCGTAAAATTAATTATTTTTTCTGTTGGTAACTCTTTATTCGGCGCTCCAGTTTTGGGGCTTGGCCTGGCTCAACATATGTAAGGTTTAGAGATGGTGTACATCTGTTGTAAAACGTCCATGTTGATGGTTTAGTTTTAGTTTAAACATATTTATTTTACATCGATTGCGAAACAAGTTATTGCAACTTAGATTAATCACTCTCGATGGCTTCCTGGGTAGAACCAGTACTAAGCAATGTGGATTAATTATCTTGCTCAAGGATAAATAACGTGGCCGCGGCGAGGATCGAACCCACGACCTCTCGATCTGGAGTTCGACGCTCTACCACTGGACCACGCACTCCATGTTGATGGCGGATAGTGATGTCGTATTCATGTTAAACCGTACCTAGGTAATACAATTGATAACAGTTTGAATGTTCAAATTTATCTTACTAATAGTTGATCTTAGTTCTTTTACCATAGATTTGAGTAAACTATCGGCTAAATATAAAAACATTTAGTAAAATATGGAAAGAAATTAAAAAAACATTGCTTTGAACTATTTCGATATTTGTTAATAATACAAGTTATATACGTAAAGTAACGGGATAAATCCACGAGTTTCATAAGATAAGCAGCGAATGGTGGAGGGCCAAGGAGGATCACAGGATAACAGCAAATTACAGAATAACAGTAATTTAAAATACCTAAAAAAGTAAGAGGTGTGTGTGTGTGTGTGTGTGTGTGTGTGTGTGTATGTGTGTGTGTGTGTGTGTGTGCGTGCGTGCGTGCGTGCGTGCATGCGTGTATGCGTGCGTATTTGTGTGTGCGTGCGTGCGTATATGTGAATGTGTGTGTGTGCGCGCGCATGCATGAGTACATGCGTACGTGCGTGTTTGTGTTAGTGGAAGTGTGTGTGTTGGCGTTGATGTCTGGGTATATATGTGGTGGTATGTGCGTGCGTGCGTGTTTGTGTTAGTGGAAGTGAGTGTGTGGGCGTTGATGTCTGGGTATATATGTGGTGGTATGTGTTGGTGTGGAAGTGTGTGTGTGCATGTGTCATCGGAGGTTGCATTTGGAGAAATCCGTGGAGTGTGTGGGTGTATAGATGTGTATATGAGAGGGGTGGGAGTGGGGGGCTTTTCATCATACAATTGTGTTTCCTATAGTAGTTCTGAAGGTAGATAGTGTACCGTTTTAACATTGGACATGTGTTATATTAATTAGCATTGATGTTAGCCGAATCTGTTTGCATATATACAGTACATACGATGCCGAATTTGACAAAATAAAGAAACCCATGTCGTCAGCGTTTAGGTCGCCTAAGTGGCAAGGGCATACCACTCCCATTTCTTCGTTGTTTAGTAATTTATATGTATTGTTTCCCTTAGATGGATATAATTTTAAAACAAACACAAGAAAATATACACGTTTGGGTATAATAATGAAATCATAAGGGATACCCCACTAGAATGTTAACCATTTAAGTAATAAAGCACTTAAACTTAAAACCATTTTCATGATAAGGAGAAAAGTTCAAACCAATACGGTACATCCTAATTTATTTTTCAAACTATGCAACTCGTAATATTCCAATACTATTATATGGATGCCATGTGTTTTTATGAATTACATTTTGGATATCTTACCTTTATGTGGATAATTAGTATGTTCAAGATTTAGCTATAAAAGCAGGGAGTTGGAAGATATCCAGTTACAATAAATGCTATAACCCTTTGTCTAAATACTGGCTAAATTTTAGTAAAAGTCGAACATGAAAATGAAGCATTCAAGTACCACAGTCAAACAAAAGCACACACAAACAAACAATAATTACAAAGATGAATAAAAGGCAAGATATGACATCGCAAGCATAAACGGGTATTGCTTTGCAACGGCCAGTGGTAAAAAAGGCCGCTGGTAGTTTTAATCAGGATCTAGGGTGCACCAACCTTCACTTTTACACTATTGTCATCCCAATAAAATGGGACATTGTAAATAAAGATATCACCGCCAGGTTATTTTCTCTAATAAACAAGGCAGCATTAATAGGCAATACAAGTATAAAGAAATATAAAAAGATCGGACAGGGAAAGTAGCATTCAAGGAGGACAGTCAACCACAAAACACACAAACAAACATGCAAACATACAAACAAGAAGGCAAAAGTAATAATAAAAGCAAACGACATCACAAACAAAAAAGGGTTGACAATAGGGCTACCGCCTTGGAACGGTCAGTGGCAAAATAGGCCACTGGGGGTTTAAACCGGTTCTAGGGTGCACCAAACCTCACACTTACCCTACTGTCATCACATTAAAACAGGACAGTGTAAATAAAGATATCCCCGCAATGATATAATCTCTAACCAACAAGGCAGCATCAATAGGCAATATAAGTAAAAGACAAACATGCTCGTGTAAATATAATACAAAACAACAATATCCTAGAAAGCCACAATGAAGGTACTCAATGACTTGGCAGAAGCCAGAGCAACAAGAGAATAAATCATTAAGAGCACGACAAGAAAGATCATAGGCAAACATCAAACGCCACCGTCCCAATGGGCTTTAGGTAGGCGTCATCATAGTGTCCACAGCCTGTCCGGTCATCGTACAATTAAAGAGGAAAGCATAGTGGCGAACTGTAAAAGGGTCCACCACCAAGCATGCAGTATGTTGCAAAATAATAGGGTCATAACCTCTTTTTATAAACTTTTTAACAAGTTTAACAAAGATAGTATGAAAGTGATCATGACCAAGAATCTTATGAAGTTTATAAATTACATCACCATAGAAATCAGGTTGTGATAGTCCTTGTCGCAGAAGAGTCCTTAAATTACTTTTATATTTGGAAAGAAGATCAGGGTTACGTTAATAATATTTTGCAAATGTTTTACGAAGTTTATGGTAACGGTAACCCTGATTGAGTAGCTTTTTAGTTATACAAAGATTACAAATATTAAAGTCCTCAAATCGAGTACAAGCTCTTGAAAAACGAATAAGTTGAGACACATACACCCCATAAGAAGTTGCTCGGGGAACATCTCCATCAAAGTAGGGGTATTTAACAATGTCAAAATTAAAATCACCTCTCTAGTCATAGATTTTGCTAATTATTTCACCATTTTCAATCGAGAGATCTAAATCAAAAAAAGAAGCGTTATTATCAGATATATTAGCTTTATAAAACTGAAGTTCTTTAGGATAAATATTATCAACCATTGTTGGAAAGAAAGGGTTGTCAATGCTCAGTATGTCATCCGGATACCGAGAGTTGTCATTAAAAGCTTCAATAACATCTGCCTGGGTATCTGGTGAAAGACTCAACATGAAATCTCTTTCATAGCAAAATAAAAACAAACCTTCGACAAATGGTGCACAGTTCGTACCCATAGTGATACCAACAATTTGTCTATAAACGGTGAGTGCTTCACAAACTTCATAGCAAGTCCACATAATATAATTGTCTAAACTGCCGTTAGTAAAAAACGTTTCAATATTATTACATGCCAAAAATGTAGTATTTTCTCTAGCGAATGTTTTTTGAATAAGATAAATTAGCTTGTCTTTAGCCTCGTCCGTCGGATGGGGACGTAAACCGGGCGGTCCCGTGTATCGGTCTATCCTCCGAGCACGTTAAAGAACCATAGGAATCTATTCGATAATAAGAGTAGGGCAGGTTCCCGGATTCCTATGTATCCTCTCTCTGGGGCGGCTCTAAATAACCTATACTGTGTTGATGAGCCGTTAAACAACATTCAATTAAATGTCTTTAATAAGGTGATGTGATAAGGTTGTATATAGTGCAGAGAAGTCGTAAATGCTTATTGATGAAACTTGACCTTTATTGAACATTTTATCAAGGACGTCTCCTGAATTTTTTATAGACCAAAATAAATTAATCCCAGAGTTTTCATAAGTTTTATCACAATATATTTTAACGTGATCTTTAAATGCAGTAAGACAAGAAGTTAAACGTTTGGAGATGTTTGTTGTGGTGAAGGCACTATAATTAGAAATAAAGCGAGCCTTATACGTATTTTCATGTAATTTAGGAATCCAGTAAATGGTAGGCAGTTTATTTTGCTTTACGTTTACACCAGCCTTGAAAGTAGTGCACAGAGTGATATGTGCGGAAACAACATCATCCTCAATAGAATTAACTGGAGTATACGAATTGGTGCTGCCGAGTTCCAGAGATAAAACATTGACGTAATGTTGGCGTCAAACAATAATTACATTATTAGCTGCTTTATCTGCAGGAACTAAAACAAATTTATTATGAAATTCCCGATTTTAAATTACGAAAGGAAAACCTAGGTCTCGGAGGAAGTAAAGAGGGGTTAGCATTATAAAAGTTAATACGTGTATCTTTAATTTTAAGAATTGACTTTTTCCAAGTAGAAAGCGAGTTTGTGTCCGCATGTTCTCTACGACACCATTTTATACTAAAATCTTCAATGGAGTGGGCGATCTGGGCACGACAGGCATTAAAATCAATAGTTGAAAGTAATCTATATTTAGGACCTTTCGAAAAAAGATGCCGAATACGTTTGTCAACAATATCAAAATTACCAGTGTTGACAAGACCTGCTGGAACATAGCAACATTTTGATATGTTGCATTTACATTCCTTAGGAGTATAATGTACTATATCAAGGTCAGAAACTATTTTGTTGTAGTTGAAAATAATATTTCTAATAGGCTTTTTATACTTTCGGAATTTTGAAATATTTTGGGACACAATCAACTACATGAGTATCTAGAAAAATAATAGGCATGTCAATGAAACCAATACCTTTATTAATATTTTAGTAGTTTTAGAAAATGCCTGACGTGATCAGACTCCTTGTCAATATGGGGTCGGAGAACATGTTGTGTGTAGCTTTGAACTATGGAAGCAGTGTTATACAAGGGATATGTATGAAAATTGTGTCGGCTTCCTCGTCGATCAACTTTAGTGAAGAAATGGACAAAGCCGTGAAAGCATAAAGTGCTTTCATGACTGTTTAAAATAGTACGTCTATCAGCGACAGAAACAATTACACTCGATTTACGTTTGATGTTACCATTACACCTAAGACCATGAGACCTAGATTTACGCTTCCGAATAGAAAATATAGAAAAAATGTCAATATAAGGATCTTTAGAAATATTTCCTTCTTGATACATATTGGCATTAAGGCCGAGTGGATAAGGTGTCTGTAAGTTTTTCATCCACTTAAGTTCTGCAATATGTCTAGCTTTTATTTTGAAGCTTTTAGTAGCATCATTATCAAAAAAAATATATTCAACCGGTTGAACAGTTACGTAATTAAAATTATGACCTGACTGACGAAAGTGTTGGTACAAGTAATTTATAAACTTTTTAGGATTACTTGCATTATATTTGTGTTCACGAAATCTAACTTTTAAGGATGACCTGTTTGTCCAACATATTGTATATCGCAACGTGGTGCATTTCAAGTCAGAACACAAATGACGTTTGAAGCTAGACATACATTAAACAATCTACCATTAACAGCTGATTTAATGGTGGTCTTGCAAGATAAATAATTGCAACAACTGCACCTCTTAGCATTGTACTTATTAATAGAGGGAAATACCCAGCGTCTTGAATGAACTAAATGATTTCTGAAAGGAGACTTTATATGGTATTTCCTCAAAACAGGTGATCCTAGAGGAGCAACGGAAGCTTTTGAGCCATTATTAAAAATCCTAGTAATATTATTCGAAGGAACATGAAACGAGGTTGCCGAATGAAGATTTAAAGTTGTAAGGCGTACATATGGTTTAGTTCTAAGAAATGAAGATTTATTTTGTGGAATTTGTATTGATGACGCAGAGTGTAACCGAAGAGGTGAAAGATTTATTTTTAAAGTTTTAACAAAAAGACGCATAATTGTTTTTATGGAGAGTAATACCATCCTGTGAAAAGCGAAATAAGGGCAAATAAGTATTTATTAGAGATTCGAAATAGAATCGTATCAAAGATCCATAAGAAATAATATTAGTAAACTTACGGACTGTTAAAAGAGGTCCAAAACTCACGTCAGAGTCTAAAACAAGATATTGAGGAAAGTTAAGGAAACCCTAATAAAATGGGCCAATATGTCGATGAGCACAAAACCTTCAACGCGGTACATGAAACACACGTGTTTAAGGAAAACACTGGAACAATGAATGTCATACAATCCCTGTAGGATGTACAAATAACAATATTGACTGGATGTACGGGGAGACATTTTACGGTCGCCACACGGCACAAATAACACTATTGTGCAGTACAAAGAAATATAAAAAGATCGGACAGGGAACACATACATGATTATGTATATATTAATATAACAAACAACGGCATAGAAAGCCACGAAGCAAGTACTCAGTGACTTGGCAGAAGCCAGGGCAACAAGAGAACACACCATTAAGGTACGACAAGACAAGATTTAAGATAAACATCAAACGCTACCGTCGTTTTATGATTTACGCCATTGTATTGTTCACAATCTGTCCGGCCATCGCACAATCAAAGAAGAAAGCACAGTGGCGAACTGTGAATGAGTCAACCACTAAACATGCAGTGTGTTGTAAAGTGATAGGGTCATAACCTCTTTTGATAAACAGTTTAATAAAGACTGTATGAAAGTGGTTATGATCAAAAATGTTACGAAGTTTGTAAATCACTTCACTATAAAAGTCAGGTTGTGATAATCCTGGTCGCAAAAGAGTTCTTAAATTACTAAGTAGATCAGGGTTACGATAATAACATTTTGCAAAGGTTTTCGGAGTTTGTGGTAACGGTAGCCCTGCTGGAGTAGCTTCTCAGTTATACAACTATTACAAATATTAAGTCCTCAATACGACTACAAGCTCTAGAAAAAAGAATAAGTTGAGAAACACAAGGTCAAAGCTCGGGGAACATCCCCAGAGCCATTCCAAATTATGACAATAAATTTGAATATCTGTCCTCTGAAAACAAGACGACGAAAACAACACTTCTGGACTTAATATTCAAATTAAATTAAATGATGTTGATTACTCTCGTGTATGGGAAAATAAATCAGATATTTTCCATAAATGCTGTTATAAATTCTGACATCTTTTAAACGTTTCCGTCTTTTTCAATTTAGTATCAAAAATCCTGATTAAAAACTCAGAACCTATTGCGTATTTAAAGAGTTCTACTGCTTGAAATTATATTCCACTAAACGAAGATTTAATTCATCAACTTGCTAGGTTTAGAATTTCAAATCCTTGCTTGGAAATTAAAAAAAGGACATTTTCAACTAATTTAAATGATGATAAATATCATAATACCCCTGTTTCCGAAAGATTTGCAAATTATGTAATGATAAGGTGGTGGAAGACGAAATGCAGTTTATATGTTATTACACTTTATATCATGATCTCAATACAAATCTCTATATGAATATATCTGACTTTATACACATGGCAATCGATTTTTTGAAACATCACGGCGTCCCGTTAGTTTTTCTACATAACTTGTTTTTGTTCAATCATTAATGTTAATAATACAAATAGTATAACGCATATTGTTTTTTCGCATATTATTAACTTCTGATTGTCTGGAACAAATAATATATTTAAACATATTATAGACTAATGAAAAAAAAAAGAAAAAAAAGGAAAATCAAATTTTATACAATTTTATTTACTGATTCTTTGCATGCAAGTTTAAGGTCAAAATGATACAGAATGAATAAATCGAGGCGCTAATTTCAATGCTTGATAAAAACTTCAAGATGGATGATTAGTATAAATTCTTATATCTACTAACTTATTCAATACAGATACAGAAATTCAGTAACATTGTATTAAAGGTGTCGGTAACTGTTCCAGTTTAAGAAAAAAACCATTGTCAATTCAAACTGTGTGTTTAATTTAAGACATTGACCTTTATGCTTTTCTTGTTGCCAGTTCATCATATTTTCTTTTTACTTCGGTATTGTCATGATAATTAAGGGAGATATACGAATGCATTGTCTATTCGTTGGGATTATGTAGAGGATCTTACATGACTGACAGTTAAATATTGCATTTATTAAACGAGTTGGATACAATTATATTGATAGTCCCGGAGAGAAACAATTATAAATATATTAAATAGGCACGAATGTGAGATTCTAACTATCACCTAACTCCATACAAGCCTCATACGCAACATGTATTATTGTAGCTGCCTATATTAAACATCCGGAATTTTGAACAGTTACAGAATTCCGATGTACTCCGAGTTGAACATAAAGGACAGGACGATGATTTAGCCTTCATTTGTATAATATTTATTTCACTAGTGTAATATGATAAATATAGTACGTATTTATTACACTCCCACATCGCAAGTTATATGATAAATGTTTTGCCATGTATGCAGGTACTATGCTTAGTTCTAATTACTGATTAAACTAGCTATCCCTCAACTAACAGGCAAGTTTTACAACAGATGTAAACCATTTTTATACCTACTGACGACGATATATATATTTAACTTAAATATTATGAGAATTCAAACTCTATAGACATACTATAAACGACACCAGTCAAGCTAAACTCAAAAACTGGAGCGTCGAGTTAACAGTTAGTTTAAACTTATTTATTTAACATCGATTGTAACGAAAGCTCTATGAACTATTTTGAATCACTCTCGATGTCTTCCTGGGTAGAACCAGTACTAAGCAATGCAGATAAAGTGTCTTGCTCAGGGACACAACGCATATGGCAATGACGAGAACAGAACCCACGACTTTTGGATCGTGGGTCCAACGCTCTACCACTAGACCACAGCGCTCCACGAGTTAACAGTTACCAACTCGTAATTCATTTACGTATATTCAAACACGATTATTTCAAGAACCCATGCATAAACCTATATTTTTAATCGGCACATAGACGTTATTATATGACCTGAACACCTGGAAAGAGTTTTGATAAACGTTTTTAGTGTAATATTGCCGTTATTTGTCGGGTTAGTTTCTTTAACATTTTGACTTCATTTCACTTCAGAACACTCCAAACCATTGGCTACACATTGATATTTTAAATTAAACACCTGAAGCATGTTTTTGATTTAATTCATTCTAATGTTGTGTGTTTTTATTTTATATGAGAGTTGTGTTTTTCAGAAGTAGTACGAATTCTATGACTACTCCAAACGCTATGTCACAAGTCGGCGTTAAAATAATAACGTTTACGAAGCTTTTCTATTGTGTTTATTATTTCCATCTACTAAAATTCATTAGTTTGCCATACATTGCTAGTAGTCGGGTTTCACTTGATTTCTGTGAACATTTTTCCCCCCTTAAAAGTTGATATTATGGTAGTCAAGCAGCTGTAATAGAAGAAATCCATTTTGAAGTTCAAATTAACCGCACTTTTTAAACAATTTGTGAATATTTGTGCATTGAGACAGCAATGCAAATTTAAGCTATTTTTCATAACATTGAATACTTTTTAAAGTTGCTGAAAGAGTTTTATAATATATATACTATATGCTTTAATGTGACTAGAGAGAGTATTTTCAAGATTTAGTTTTTTTCGCATACATTTTTTCTTTATCTATTTTACCTTATCCCTCTCCATATGTTTTTATCTTTTTGCTGTGGCATTCCCGTTGGTACTTGTATATGTGTGGTATACACCTATTTCTCCACGCTGCCTGATAAATAAACATTATGTCATTATGACTTTAACACATGTACTATTCGTTTAGACAGACTCATTTATAGAAACTAACCCGCCAAATAATGGCAAATTACACTACAAAACCATTTATTAAAACTCTGTCCAGGTGTTCAGGCCATATAATAATGTACATGTGTATATGCCGATTAAACGTATAGTTGTTTTCACGGGCTCTTTAACCCTACTTTCACCCCAATAAACCGGACAGTGTAAATAAAGAAATCCCCGCTCAAACATCAGTTGGATTTTGACTGAAATCAGGTACTTCGAATTTTCAGTTGTTCAAATCAGGGCTATATCATTGACCGTCATGTATGGCATAACATATGCTAAAATGACGTAAAACATCGTTCAAACAAACATACATCTTCGTTCTCATTTACTGACATCACAAGTGCATTTTAGAAGTTCCAAGACTAAAGAGGTTGTTGCTTGTCATTCTTTAAGCACTGGTCAGTTTGTTTTCACCATTTTATTTCCAGTCAAGCATCAGTGGATCAGGAAGAGAAGACTCAAAGACGTTACCTTGTAGGTGTGTCGCCATAATATGTGTTAGTAAAATACGATGTGTTAGTAACATACGATGTATTTGTAACATACGCAATTTTTAGGGGGAAGTTTCTCAATACCTTCAGCTGAAGAAACAGTTTTTAAAATGGTAAAACACAGTTTTTTTGAATTTTTTCAACTTGACTTCCCTAGGTCAGTTGTATTTGCGTGGTGTTTCGCTTCGAGTTTTCATAAATATACCATACATGAGTCATTCAGTTAGTGTATGTACCGCAGGCAAGCTTTCGATTTCTCTTGTCCCAGGGCATTACTTCTTAATTTTGTAATTTTGCATTCATTCATTTATTCATGTGTTTGTTTGCTATTTGATCGTTCGTTGGTACGTACGTACGTACGTTCGTTCGTTCGTTCGTTCGTTCATTCATTCATTCATGCAGATCTTTACATAATTAATATACTTATTCTATCAAAACTTATTTTACTAATATCCTTGTTTTTTACACATATATAATTTCATTGCTGTTGTTAAGGCCACACTGAATCATTAGGTCACTTACACCAAATGTTTCCTTAACATTCATTAATAAATAATTATATTTTAAGGAATACATGGTTTACATTTAACTATAACAGTTTCCACCGAAAATGGACACATTGTTTCATATTGCCAACCTTTTAACTTCTAACCACTTTCATTATTTTAAGTTATCCTAATTCCTTCAGCATAGGTTTTCCAACGACCCACATTTCTTATATGTGATACTTGAAACTACAAATTAGTTTAAAGCACTGAAATATGTGGATTAAGCACCAAAACGTTGAGAAAAAAAAGAAAATGTTTGGTAAAGATTTGCGTTTAAAATATTAAACACAAGAAGTTTTGTAGATTTAGCAATAATGTAACCTCGGTCTATGATAAGTTCTAGTCAAAGATTTTCTAAGGTGGTGATAGTCGCGGCACAAGAATACAAGTTTATATTTGCATTATTATATACCATACGTACGGTGTTCCGTTAGGGCCATCGTACCATCGCGCATCGACCTTTATACGTGTAAGTTAATCACAAATAGTGTGCATATCCCCACAGATCACAATGAGAACCGCGATGGCTCTTCATAGTTCAGCAAAATATATTCTGGACGTCATAGGAGCCGTTCGACAGACAGAAATGTTTCAATAAAAAAATACAGTTGTTCCTTTAATACTAGTGAGCAGATATCCCACGTATGCTATTTATTTTTTAAAAACACATGACATTTTTCCCATAGTTGGCTTGATTACGATTCAAACAAAATCGTAAAAACAATAGTCATATATGCTGCATTATTCATAGATATCACAACAGCGACAAAACTAAAATCAAAATAACTAATGAAAACTGAAAATCATCCTAATTCTAATGTTATTTACATATATTTTGCGTTTCGCAAATGCATTGCTTAAAGGCTCATCCACCCTGCACCGGTTAGTTAGAGCCGCTCCAAAGACAGGGTTATACTATATAGGCATCAGGTAAATTATTCCTATAAACGGATAGTAACATTCATATCGTTATTGCACGTGTTCATGAGGGATATACTCCGATAAACGGAACAGTCCGGTTTACATCCCCATCTGACGAACGAGGCTGGGTATGTGTTGCTTAAGAACATTCCAACGAAACTTGTTTCGCATGTGAAACTTGAACCAGGGACCGCCAAACCGGCACGCATATAACATATCAGATATTTATTGAAGGTATCAAAAATTCATCTTCTTTATAATTACAATCTGCGAACAATACACATATTTACTGCATTCTGATTGGTTAGTCATTCTTAAAAGTGCCCTGTTATTTCTCAACAAAAAGTCAAAATAAAATAGTCCAATTGCGCAGGCGCACACTAAACTGGAAGCCCAACATTTTATTTGAACGGCAAAAGGGGTCCGTTGCTTCCACACATTATATTAGGGAAAAAATGGAACGGTACCGGCTTCCGACCTTTCACCTGGCTACGTCCCTAATTTTCTTTCCTATTTACGATGACGTAACGAATGTTACATGACGTCACTTTTTTAAACTATAACGTCACAACGAATGTAAATAAACAGCGGATTTAAACAGATAGTCAGTAAAGCCTAAGGTAAAAAAAGATTATGATAATGGAAACACTTTATCTTAATATTACAACCGTAAAGCTTGATTATGTGTACTGAGTACAGTATGTCATGTTATTTTAAAAAGAATAACTGATATTTTAAACCTTTCACTCTGGCGAGTTTTGGGAGACACTTTCAGGGATAAAAAGAGCATAGCCTATCAGGGAAAAGGTTTTCGGTTGGGGTTTGCAGTGCCTAAAAGCAGTTACGCCACTAGAAACTTTTTTTTTTTAGGAAACGTAAAAATCTAGGCCTTTCAGGCTGCCCGTGCGTCAAATATGAATCGATATTTTGTTTATTACTTATTATATATGTTTTCATACCCGATATGGTTAGATAGAATGAAAATAGACGCTCCTGGATCTGTTTACAATCTTGCCATAGCTTGGTCGACATGAAAACTACCAGGAAAATAAAAATAGTTTTCACACTGTAAAACAGTGACTTCAGAACCACGTTAATAATGTTAATAACGTTAACGTTATCTGTTGTATTTACAATAGTTAGCAATCCAAACTGGCATTAATATAAATATATTAAATTTATCTTTAACGTATCATATGCCACTGTATATATTGTTTTATCTCATATGAATTGAAAACAAAGTTTTCATTTTCACCTAACAAAAAAAACAAGAAAAAGGGCCATGACCTATAACCTCGATTTTCTCTCGTCACTTGCAAAATCAGGGCTGAACACGGGTACCATGACAAAGGCCAGGATGCAACCTTTCCAATGATATCAAACACTTTGCTCCTTCCGAAATGTTGAACTCGAGCCTTAATTAGAGCACATAGGCTAAAGTGGCCTCTAAACTATTTTGCTCGAATAAGTAATAGAAAGAGTACGGTCTCATAGAGTTGGTTGATTTAAACATCGCGATGGACTAGCCAATTGAGGTGTTTAAACTCAACCAACGAGGTGAGATCATAATATATTTGTTTTGTAGCACGTCCATTCCAGCTGTCTGCCATACTCTAACTTCCAATAACTGGTAGTTAGAGTACACCTTTTATTCTGACAGGTGTTGAACGATTTACACCTGTGCAAATTCAAAACGAATTTCACTGACCATGCTATAAATACATGCCTAATGATCAATTAATATTGTTTTGCAATATCTCTATGCAACATAGTCAATCAATTGTGTTTAACACATCCACAAATATAGTTACCGGTTATAATATTTTGACAGAGAAAGTCCGTCTATGTCACCATACTATAGCATTTGGAATTATTTTGAAACCGCATGTCATCGAAATAAAGTCTTTGTCTGTTCACAATGGTGTACTTCGAAATTTGGATGTTGTCATGAAATAGCTTATTATACCCCGCCAAAGAAGTTGAATGTGGGGTATACTGGTTTGAGCTTGTCCCTCCGGCGTTCGGCGTCTGTCCGTCCGTCCGTCTGTCAACCAAAATATTGTTTGCTTACCTCCTCATTCATTTTAAGGTGGATTGTTTTTATATTTGCCATGCAGATTAATCATCATATGAAGATGTCAGCGAAGGAAAATATTTTTGATTCAATAAGTTTTACAACAGTTATGGTCCTCTGATTTTTCAGTATATATATATATATTTATATAGGGGCCACAATTTTGTATGTTTAACTCCTCATATATTTTTAAGTGGATTGTTTTAATATTTTACATGCTGATTAAGTATGAAGCAGATAAGTCACCGAAGAAAACGATTTTTTATTTGATCATTGTTTTTATGAGTTATAGCCCTTTCATTTTCATATACTATATAGGGAAATATTGTGTGTCTAACTATTCATTCGTTATTTGGTGGATTGTTTTAATATTTACCATTCAGGTTAATCATGATATGAAGAAGTCAGCGAATATCTTTGATTCGACCAGTTTAAGTTTAACCCGAGTGATGGCCCTTCGATTTTTTAATATTTTTAGGTGGATTGTTTTAATATTGTACATGCTGTTCAAGGATGTTGGCTGTGCAAGTTTTGACATTTTCAAGTCTAAGAATATTATTTTTTAAATCAAAGTTATATTTGTGACAACAGAATTGTTTATTTTTTTTCATATTTTTTCCGTCACGCGTGATCATGTTTTGTTGTCAACAAAATAAGGGGTATGGGCAGCTCTGAGTAGAATTTATCCTTTTGCTTTAGAAAAAATAAAAAAAATGTTTTTTATTAGTGGAACATATACATGTATGTAAAAGTAGATACTGAGCTAATTTTATATTCGATCTCTATGGCAAAATTATGTGTACAGTATTTTACAGTGAAAATGTCAAAAGAACCACAAAATGTGTGTAATTTAAAGAATATTTAATAAAAAATCA
Organism: Cyrtodaria siliqua; assembly: GCA_037043455.1. NCBI lineage: Eukaryota > Metazoa > Mollusca > Bivalvia > Adapedonta > Hiatellidae > Cyrtodaria > Cyrtodaria siliqua. The sequence goes on along the minus strand of JAWPHD010008630.1, from coordinate 75,899 downwards.
TTAGAATCCTGATGGCCTATATTTATATTTACTTGTTTTGAAAGAAATTTCATAGGACCTTGTCATATATCCAAGCTTTAAAAAAATGTCAGCATTAGAACATACGTTTTTTATCTTGAATTATCTTTTAGTAAAAAAACATGGGTGGGGTAAGGTCCATATATGTTTGCTTTTTAAAGTAAAAAGCCGAATGAGAATAACAATTGTTTTATGTATGTTTTGAAAGATATGTATACATTTAATCGAAAATTAAATCGTTGTTTTTCAATAAATATAATGTTAGGGGAAAAGACGTCTAGTGGAAAATAAAGTGTGATGCCCTACCCTTTTTTGATAATTTTATACGTAAATGATACCAAAGAAGCTTTACATAACAATTAAAATTATCTCAGCACTACGTCCTCGACCAGCCAACCTCCTTAAGTATGATATGAAGATGTTAGCGAAAAAAATTATTTTTGATTCGATCATTTTTATATGAGTTACGGGCCTTTGATTTTCTTACATATATTATATAGGGAAATATCGTGTGCCTAACTCCTCATTCTTTATTTGGTGGATTGTTTTAATACTTGGTATGCTCATTTAATATGATGTGAATACGTTAGTGAAGAAAAAGCTTTTTGATTTGATTATTGTTTCATGAGTTATGACCCTTTGTAATTTTAGCCAGTAGGAATCCTGTACTTACCATTCATTGGCCGATGGATTGTTAGCTCACCCGAGCATGAAGTGAGCTATTGTGACCACTCTTCGTCCGTCGTGCGCCGTCTGTCGTCTGTGGTCAACATTTAGCTGGTTTACACGATATAGGCCACATTACTTGAGCAATCGTAACCGAACTTGCACAGATTGTATCTCGGACGAGTTCAATAATGGGCCATACCGGACCAGTAACACCAGAGTTATGGCCCCTGAATTAGAAAAAAACTGTTTTATCTTGTTTACACGACAGAGGCCACATTACTTGAGCAATCTTAACCAAACTTGCACAAATTGTATATGACCATAATATCCAATTATGGACCCTGAATTAGCAAAATACGCAGTTTTTCATCTTGTTTATAAGATAGAGGCCACATTTCTTGATCAATCTTAATCAAACTTGCACATGTTGTAAATTCTTTTTTTTATTTATCTATTTTTTTATTTATTTGTTTATCTTTTTTTTTAACGTTTTTTTTAAACGCCGTGTTGGATTTGACGAAACTTAGCAGAAAGCATTGGTATGATGTCTAGTTGTGCATATATTGCTTTTCTTTCTGGTTCGTTGATTTTGACGGAGTTGCGGCCCCTTGACATTTTTACTTCAAATTTCTTGTCGGCGTTACTTCTCCTAAACACCTTGTTGGATGGCAGGAAGCATCGGTAAGATGTCTAGTTGTGCATATCGCGCCTTTGTTCCTGTTCGCTGATTTATGACGGAGTTATGGCCCTTTGACATTTTTACTTTAAATTTCTTGTCGGCGCTACGAAATTTGGCAGGAAGCATCAGTATCATGGTGAATGATCAAAACTATTTTTCACGGATAAAATATACGTTGCCTGAATAAGAACGGATAAGCACCTCGTTTTTTCGGATAAAAATGGAGCTGGAAGGTGATGAGTGGCTTAAAACGGGGGCAAAACCGGCAACAGAACCGTAAGTTCAGTTCATTTTTACTACCACGGAACACTAGTTTATGCTAGAGTTAACTTTATAGCTAAATATAGTAGAAAAGGTTAAGTCATTTTCGCAAAATAAGCATTTGAAATGGTGCACTGCTGTACGGATTTCATTATTGACAATACTTTACAAACATTTTTACATTATTTATACCATTTTGTATGCGTTTGTACGCGAGGATAGATACATTAGCATCCACAGTTGCGATATAAGTAATCATAAGTTTACGTCTAATACATGTATTATCTGATTCAGAATGTTTGTTTAACATTGTTTAACGCCCTTTATCAATACAGGCCTGCCATTTCTAAGGCTTTGAGCCTGTAATAACCTGCCTTTTTATAAGTTTACAAGCTTACCGGCGTTTTTGTTAATTGATTTAATTTAGTTAAATATACAGGAACTTGATGTTTGCCTTGTTCTTTTAGTATATTTTAAAGCGTAGATATTCTTATGTTTTTTTGAGAACATATCGGTCACTTGTAGGCAACGCGACAGTTTTTAAAATGGAAGTGTTTATTTGAGTCTCATCATTTGTACAAATGTTAACATAAAGAATGTTAAACCACATACTTAATAACCTCTGAATAAAGTTATAAGATCTGCGGTTAATCACTTTAAAATGTACAAATGCTAATATTCAACTATTAAATGTATACAAGGGACAATAAATACAGCTTGTTCATTCACATATAGAAACAATGATATATTCGCAGATTAAAATGTCAGCAAGTGATGTTAATCTTAATAGTGTACGACCTGACGAACGGATAAAGTATATTTTGTAAATAAAATAACTGACATTAAAGCCTGACAAAAACATGCATTCGAGGAATAAGCTTTATAAATTGGTTAAACATAGTTTTAAAAACGTCAGATTTGCTATGACCTAATTAACGTCCATTGGTCCATTGGTCGCAATCAATGCCGTCAGTACTCCTTAATTATATCCTTAATTATATACTGAATATTCACAAGATCTTAATAATACCCGTAAATTTATTAATAAAAGTGGGATTCGATTTAAATCCTGCATTATTCATGTACATTCATGTACATTCATGCAAATTGATTCAATATATGTATCTTTTTAAAACCGAATCTTGCATATTGTTGTCTTTTCATTTCATATTCATCCTGACAAAGATTTTTATTTTACTATAAAATCTAAGGATAAAAACAGATGAACACACATTTGATAACTTACTGAAAAATAAGGTGAAATCTCGGCAAGGAACCAATTTTCGGCGAAGTGTAAATTTCATTAATTTTCTTAAAGACTGCCGTTTACAATATTTTTGTATCACGCGCAGTTACGTTTGGGAAATATTTGGAATTAACTTAATGTGTCACAAACTGTCAAGAATACAGTACGCGAGAATCGATGTTCAAATTATACTGTTTTTTTATGTATCATTTGTAACTTTTTGTGTGTGTGTAACCGTCGTTCTTCATAATGAATATTTAAGTTGTGCGTCTAGCCATTTGATTGTTTTAGTACATGTATAACAGAAATTAGACAAGCGCATGCTTTTTTTCTTTTATGACATTGATACACATATTAGTTCTTGTATACTATTACTTTGCGATGATGCAAATAGTATTATTATTATATTAATAATGCATTATAAATTCTTCATTTGTATTTCATTGTATATTTAAAAAGTCCTCAGAATACACCAGAATGCGTCATTTACAGGGTAATTTCGCAAAATCTCCCCAACCCCCAACATCCACCGCCCCAATGTTTAACTCCTTCCGGCGCCTCTGTATAATGTTTGCTCTAAGATTCTTACCCACCCGATGAAGTAATCAGAAGAAGAAAAAAGAAACGCATCGTACTTTGGTCGAGTACTGAACCAATTAGATTCCCATATCTAGGACGATTAGGTGTCGAGATCAAATGCGTAAATTGTAAGATTTTTCTATGCAGCAAGAATGTTCTATTCTTTTCTATTATACGGAACATTAAATACCATAAAGTCGATTAAATTAACTCAAAATAAAATCTAAAAACGTCTATAAACAAATAAAAAAATCAGTTCAAATGATCAATACTCGCCTTTGCCCAACCATAATCGCACAAAAAAACTAAATTTTGTCGATTTCACAAACATTACACAGAGACAGTGTTGTACATAAGGCGAACTTAGCATCATTATGTTCCGTGAAAGCATAACAATTACAAAAGAAAGCGTAATTAGCAAATAATCCGACAATAAAGAAGGTCACTAAAAAAACATCGTCGGATACCCCCGTGTGATTTGTTCCGTTACTCTCCACCATCACCCGTGGAACAATACGCCTGATTTCGGTCGTTTTTGCAGAATAAAATAGAATAGAACCGGAGTTACAACGACCAATCAAAATAGCGTTTGCAAAATGAATACTCTTCAACGGGAGTCGTGAAAGGTAACGAAAATTGACAAAATGGCAGCTCCCTTGGACACCACGGGGAAAAAGTGTTTGTTTTGTTTTTCGGCGATTAAGTGCACACATTACCGAAATCTGACGTCGAAAGAAAGTATTGAACAAAATGGATTTATTTTCAATTAGCTGAATGTAAAAAACGAAGGGTTTTCTTGCAATTTGTGCACAAACAAATTAAATAGAACTTTGAAATTAAATGAAGATGAAAAAACAAAAATCGCCAAAATTCAGTGCGAAAAACAAGAGTTTATCAACCAACTGAAGGAGATGCCAGGCATTAAGGATCGTGTTCGTTCAACACCAAGTGGTAATATTATTGTTTCTGTTTGTGAAGACGGTGACTCACTCAAATATCATATATGTTTAAATCATTTATGCATGTGTTATGTGCCCATATTCATTTTCTTGATAAAACCAAAGTTTATAACTTCTATGGAAATAATTCCAAGTGCAATGAGGACTGGGTCAGTTTTTTTGAGTTTTACCAAATATTTGACGTCGGCCAATAAAGCGCCCAGTGAACAAGGCCAGTAAAATATCAACACAATTTCAAAACAATGTGTTTTAAAGGCATTGCTGGGTGATTCATTTCATACTATTACAATACTTTCAGTTTGTTCTATAGCTGAACTATGCCGAGCATATCATAGGTTCCAGCACTCTGTAAAACAATGCTCTTGTAGAAACAAATAAGTATCGTACCCTAATTACTAGAAATCAACAATGTTAAATGTTAATTTATTCTGTATTTATTAAAGGAAAAAGCAGCAAAAAACGACCGTTTGCAGCAGCACTGACACCCACGGGTAATACACCTAAAAGCAAGAAGTCCTTGTTTGTTACACCAAAAAAAACAGCCACCCCGAACCATGGTAGAGGGAAAGCGTGTAAGGTTGACAAGAGTACACAGACCAAAATAACAAGAAATGAATTTGACGTAAAGGTACAGTAAAAAAAATCTACCGTTTGAAACTAAATACTTTGAAAGTTAACAATTTGACAAAAGATATTTTTCACAAAAAAGAACAAATACTTTTGTGCTATTATTCTGTATAGCATTTTTACAAAATTATTGCCCTTTTTACTTTTTTTTTCGACTTAAAAATTCAGGTTAAAGTTTTTTTGGCTAGTCAATGTATTTCAATGATCACTAATCGTACAGCATCCCATCGTCAGATACCCCCGTGTGATTCTTTCCAAACTTTGTAGACTTATTAACCATGTTAACCATCATATCATAGGTCACTATGACAAATATCATAACTCTGCATTTTGTTTAAGATATATTCCTTTTTCCATTTAGGTATTTTGGTTTAAGTGTACATGCAAGTTCATATACGAGTATATAGATATCTCTTATAAAGTACTTTACTGATTGCTTTGAATCTTTGCTTAAATGTTCACCATCATTATGTGCCAAAGTATGAAAAGAATAATAACTCTATATTACATTTTGTCAAACTTATGACCCTTTTTGGACTTAGTCACTGTGGACTCTATATTCCAGAATACAATAATTATGTCCCTTTCTGTTTCAAACATTCATTTATAGTAGAGCTCGCTGTGACGCTGTCCTCCGGATGCTCTTAATATTTTAGGCCCTATGTTTATGGTTTATTCTTACACATTATATTTATCACCGACATGAGTACAAATGTATTCTTTTCATGTTGTACACACTTTGCATATGTATGTCAAAACCATTAATACAATTATATAATAGTGTAAACAAAGTTTATGCACCATGATAGTCTATCTATAATAGGTTTCTTCATAATAGCTCACTTCCTTTGGTATCATTTAATTGAAAGCAAAAATCATATAGCCTGGCCACTTTAGACAATTATTTCATGAAAAATGCTATACTTAGGCCAAAATAATCCTATTGCATGCTCTAAAAAAGTAGGGTATTTTTGTTGGAGCAAGATATTGTGAGATTCTACATGTATTTATCTCATAAACCCCATTCAAGTTGATGATACAACTGAAAGTTTCACTGTGATGTCAGTTTACCTCGATATATTGTGATAAATCATTGTTCGGAACAATTTTTTTTATTTTTTTTTTCATAAAAAGTTTTAGGGTCGGTCCCTTATAAATAGGGTCGGTCTACCGGAAACACAAGTATATTTTTTTTTTAGCCTTATAATGAACAGTCAGTGTACTGAACACTTTCATACCGACTTAAAATCTAGTAGCACATTGGACTTTTGTCAGACACAGCAATGGATGAGAAAATTATAATTATATATTTTTTTAATTGAAGCCCCTACTCCTGGTGCCAAAAATAAAAAGCCTCCCTGGAAGTACTATAATAATGAACCTTTGTATTTTCATACACGTGACAGTGAAGTATAAGGATCAGGAGAGGTCTTCTATAATAGTGAATGAAACAGAAAAGTCTGTGATTAAGGCCATCACAAATAAGAAGGGGGCTTCAGCTGTAATTAAAAACTTAGTAAAAAACACTAACTATAAGAAAGTAATGCTACAGCACCTTGTTAAAGAAATTGAAAAGGAAGTATCTCAGTTGTGTAAGAGAAAAGAAACAGTGTTAAAGGTAAATAGTACAGATGACCTTATAAACTTTGATTGGAAACAACTGGCAGAGACTCTAGAGCAGAAAGTACCAACACTAATGTCCATTTTGAATGGTATGATTGGTGAGAAAAGGAAGAAGTGCTTGGCTCACATTGTAATGGCAGCCTGTATATTACTGTACGCCAGATGCCAGCTGTTGAACCGCATACAATTTGTCCTGGGTCTAGTTCTAGACAGCTGTGGTTTGAAGAAAGAGGTAAGAAGCTTTGTCAACTTTTTCGTCACCGTCTAGTGGACCTCTACCAAGTTTGTTCAAATGGTGACCCTGGGGTTATAATCGGCCCCACCCCAGGCGTCAATTTTTTCCATAGAGTTATATAGGAAAACATTTAAAAATCTTCTCCGAAAGCTTAGATATTCTGTATGTAGTATCATCTAGTGGTCTTCTACCAAGTTTGTTCAAATGGTGACCCTGGGGTCAGAATCGGCCCAGCCCTGCTGGGGTTCACCAGTTTTACACAGAATGTTATAGGAACCTTGTTAACAATACAGTACAGTATGCAGAATAGTATAGTATAGATTAGTTTGGAAGTTAAGCAACACTTCACTGTTACAGATCTATACTAGTTTTCTTATGTTACACTTTATTATGTTAGGGTGCACTTTTAAAAGTCTTAACTTAATTTTTAGGCTACATTAAACTGAATTTGTTTAGAATAGGTTACACTCAACTAAATATTTAGGCTACATTGAACTAAATTTATAGTTAAACTGTTTTGCATATAGTGATATGTACATGTAAACATACAAAAGGTATACAGCATAAAATAACTTAACAATATTATATTTTTGATTGGTGCATATCATTTTATGTAGTCAGGTGAGCGATATAGGACCATCGTGGCCCTCTTGTTACAATAAATATATTTTTTAAACTTGATTAGTTATTGGACCAAAAACAATATACATCGTCGGATACCCCAGGGTGATTGATTCCGATACTCTTCATACAATGATAGTATGGATTGGATAGTATCATATTGAATCACCCGTAATACTGCAGAAAGTTCATGAGTTAGCAGTTCCTTGTATCGATAAGAAAGTTCTTGAAAGAGTTGTTTTTGGAGGCGATGTTCTTACAAACGAACGAGCATTTTCAGCCCAGGAAGCTATGCAGAATAATAAGTCTCAGTTTGACAGTTTGTTTGGTGTCATCCATAGACCAGAAGGACTGCATAGAGAATTTAACTTCTTACTAGTAATATAAACAGTTCAGAGTTGAGTTTTTGTTGAAAGTGAGTTCATTTGTTTTGTTTCCTTTGTATATCCGCTATCAGTGTTAAACAGCAGTAAAACTTATATAAAGGCTATGTTACGGAAGCACAGAGGGGACACGTGAAAAGAAAAATGTTGTGAGGAACAACTTAGTAAGTCAAGGGAACAAGGTAACGAGATAATTATCTCATACCTACTTATTAAGTCATTGGAACGAGATGCTTAGTTGTGGCCACGAGGTAAAAATAAATGTTCACATGTCCCCCACATGCTCCATGCCAGCCTTCTATGTTAATGATAAAAAATTATTATGAATGTATCTAAAATGATTACAAATATTTTTAAATACATACAGAACAAAGAATGCAAATGGCTTTTTAACACTGATCAATGAATATTTGTTTATTTGTTTATGTTTTGCTCATGTTTGGAAGCAAATTGAGGGCTGGCTCTGGTAGAAAATTAAGTAGTTCCAAATTATTACAATTTTAGTTTATAAGTCAAACTGGAAATTGCTTGTAAATTGTTAAAGGGACACATGTCAATCATGAAGTGTTTATCAAGCATTCAGTTTTAGTCTTATTCTACTTTAGTTTGTAGTATAATATAATCAACAGTTAATAATACGCAAAAACAGCTTGCTTTATAATTAAAGAGTTGATGCACTATTTTCAAACAAAATTTATTTAAAAGGGCTCTGAAAAACTTGAAAAAAGCTGAACTAATTATCCAAATGTCATGAAAAATAAAGAAGATGTGACCTATTGAAAAGTATAAAAGAACATAAATGGAAGAGGCCATCTTTGAATGATGACGTCATCGCGCCGTTTTTAATACCATATATGGAAAATTGGTAAGATGTCTTTTAAAGCAAGGAAAATAACTGCAAATATGGTATGCTTATTTTTCATTTGCAGTGATTTTCTTTGCTTTTAAAGACATTTTGTCCATATGCCATCTATCTTAAAAAGACACGATGATGTCATCGTTCAAAGATGGCCGCCTTCATTTATGTTTCGTTGCAAATTTTCAATAGGTCATATCTCCTTTTCGTCCGTCATATGGGGACGTAAACCGGGCGGTCCTGTGTATTGGTCTATCTTCCAAGCCTCTAAATAACCTATACTGGGTTGATGAGCCGTTAAACAATATTCAATTCAATTCATATCTCCCTTATTTTTTTATGGCATTTTGATAATTCTTTCAGCTTTTTTCAAGTTTTTCAGAGCCCTTTAAAATAAACATTGTTTGAAAATAATGCATCAAACCCTTTAATATTAATCATTGAATGAATTGCAAATTACTGAAAAACAAACAGTACGCCATGAGTTTTTAAAAAATCAAGATTGTCGTGTGTCCCTTTAAATTGTTTGAGCCGAATTCTAATCTCTTGAATTATAGCAAATGGCTCAAATTGCAGAGCTAGTCCTGGAATTACCACCCCAGGGCTCGAAATTATTGTTTTAGTGCATGACTCAGAATATAAACGCTGTTTCAACATGTTCAAAGTTAGAATTTTATTAGTTTTAATTTATTTCGAAAGTTTACACAGCCATGTTCACGGTCTTCGCATTAACCCTCTAGCATGAAGCTCATGGATAATAAGTGTCATTTGGGCTAAAAATGCCGGAGTTGATTAATGTCCCTTCACGGTACGGGTTCAAATCTCACTGGAGATTTTTTATCAGCACCAAAGGCAGAGGTATATTAATTTGGCATTGTCTATCCGTCCGTCCTTCCATCTGGAGCCATATCTTCATAACTGCTGTTTGGATTTTCATTACACTTGGTCATAATGTTTATCCCGATAGTCAGATGAGACACGGTTACTTTTTTTCCAGAATCGCCCCAGTAACCCCAATAGTGGGATCTGATGCGGCAAATTTATTTCGGAATCATCCTAGTCGCGCCGGAGTTATTACCCTTAAATTAATCAAACTTGCTTATTAAATGTTTTTTCATAAATAATTTTAACAATTGATGATGTATGTAGTATAACGTGGCACAAGTGTTTATTTTATTAATATAACTTGGCACAATTTATTATAACAAAGCCCCGTTTGGTTACGGGGCAAAGAATAGGGCCACTGCAGATCCCGTTGGAGGGGAAGGCAGAGGGGGTAGAACCCCCACAAATTAATGTTCATTTTATCATTTTTTGTTCATGCTCATTAAAGGTCTTCATCATGACCCCTGCATTGTTTCAGGTGCCATCTCGCTCATATCACTAGAGCAGTGGCAGAAACACTATAACGTGGCTCCAGCGTAAATGGAGTGTCTTCAGTAGAATTTGCAGCAACCCTGCAGTTCAGGATGAGAAAGTTTTAGGCCCGTTCTCCATAATTAACTCGATGTACATGGAGGATGAGCCTGCCATGTTCATTCCTGTTAGGCGCCTTATAACCTTTCATGTGTTGGTAGGCCTTAAAACCCCAATTCAATTCAATTATTATAACAATGCCTTAAAATTCAACGGATTTGCTTGTATTAATATTAGTGTCTTATCAGTCATATTTTCATATACATGATAATATGAAGTAATAAAAATGTTTCAGGGCATATATCAGTTGTTCTACAAGGAGGGCAGTTCAATGGACAGTGGTTCCTTGTACCAGCTGCGCAATTTGATCAACCGTAGAGATGTTAGTGGACCTAAAGAAGTTATCCATAAGTTTAGGTAAATGAAGGTTTATTATGATTTTTTCATCGTCCTAGCAATGCCAGAATTATTGATCTTTGCGTATTTTAACCATTTGTATTTTTTTTTAGCTCTGCTGGCCTTTGGTCGTCCATCAACTTTTGCCTTGTGAACACTCTAGCCCCTTCATTTTTCATGCGATTTTAACCAAACTTGGACAAAGTCCTTATATTTGACGTATTTACCCCTTGACATTTTTACTTTAAACTTCTTATCGGCACTACTCCAAAATGTTATGCCTTGTTGGATTTCGACGAAACTTGGCAGTAAGCATCGGTATGATGTCTAGTTGTGCAAATCGCTGTATATCAATGAAATCTTGGACAAGTTGGCCCTTGGATTGTTAAATAATACTGAAAACACCGTAGTGATGCCCCTTGGATTATTAAGAAATGCTGAAATTAGACTCGTGTAGTTATCATCCAACCGTTATACAACATGGTGACATTGTTTATGGCCATAATGGCTTGTTCAAGTTTAATAACTAGCCACTTTGCGCAGGTAATCGCAGAGTTATGACCCTTTGATATAAAAAAATGGTGTTACAGGTGCACATCAACTTCCGTGGATTTCCTGTTATATTAATTTTAAAAAAATTCTAACACACCCCTTCCACGCGAGAATAATATGTCATTCGGCGAGGGATATCAATTCAACGAGTTTGTTTGTTAGATTCTGCTTGTAGTACACACTAGTATTATTGAAATTGATTACAATTTAATGTTATATATGTTATAATATAAAGATAATCACCTATTTCTGGCAGTTTTAAAAAGTGTTTGAAAATAGCAGTGATTTGTCATAATCCATTGCATATAAAATTATTCATACCAAATAATATCATTTTCAGACCACACCAGCAATTTGTTGATGATGTAACAGATGCGTATATTGTTGCTGCGTTTCTGGACATCATGGATATGGAAGATGCGACATCTACCCCTAGAAATCCTCCCGTATTTACTTTGATGAACAGTGGTCAAAAGGAAGAGTGGTTAAACAGAATGTCAAAGAAAGTTCTGGACAGTTTGCAATTGTGTGATCTGGAAAGTGTTAAACAACTGCGCGAGGACCTGAAATCACTTAATGCTGATGATCAAGAACTTGAAGCTATGAAAGTAGATGACAGTTATTTATGTCCTCTGTGTAATGGTACATACACATCACTGGCCTGGTTCAAAAAACACCTTCTTAACAAACACCATTGGAAATTTCACAAAGTGAGTACACAGGTTGAAAACAGCAATGCCGTCAAACACTTCCTTTTCATGGCATTGATATTTAGGGACACTTGTGATTCCTACAGAATGGGAGATGGCGATAGGATAGTCAGAAATGCTTATTATGAATGGCTGTATGACTCTGCCTTGAAACATACAAAGTACAAGATATGGTTATGGAGAATGATTTCATATGTTGTGTCAATTCTTGGCTGTATCGGCAAAAAAGGATTTGTATGACAACCCAGGTTGTTGACAGTATATTAGAACAGTTGATTCGTACAACAAAGACGGCGAGGTCTAAAAGGAACAGGCCTGAAGTTGACAAAAGTAAAGATATATTTTGTATGGTACAGTGTCTTAGAAAGAAAGGCTTTGTGAAAGACTTAGAACGGAAAAGCTTTAGCTCTTTCAAAGATCCTTTGCAATGTATTGATGCTGATGAACTACATAATTGGATCCGAAACAAAAAATAATTGCAAGCATTTATATGTAGATTATGTAAAAAGATTGGTGCTTTGGAGACCCTAAAAGCTTGTAGTTTTGGTTACCTCGTTAAGGCGATATTTACCAAACTTTAACAAATTGTTAATAGCAATGAAAGCTCTAATAAGTTTGAAAACCAGCTATATCCAACTAGGAACACCAGAGTTATGTTCCCTTGAATTATTGAAAAATGCCATTTTCAGCCTTGTGAACAATCGAGCGCCGTCCGGACCGTATTTTCAATACTATAACACTTAGAGATACCAAACTTGGGATAGCGGTGTGTCGCGTACCAAGATAAGGTCAATATGACCTGTGATCTCTGTCATAGAAAATGCTTGTCCGGACCGTATTTTCAATACTATATATATTTTAGTTTGAAAGTGATTTTCTCATTGTCATACATGCTGTATGTTTACAAAAGAATGTAATTATGTGTATTTCAACACAAAATGTATGACATTTATCATATTTGTTATCAGAATTATTTCCTGATTGTGCAATAAATTCCATGATGTGCCTTACTGTTGATGTGCTTTACTGTTGATATTAAACAACTTTCAATATACATTCACTGACTTCGAAAACAGTATATTCAGTCCATAAACATAAATGTGCCATGAGAAAATGGACCTAATGGCCATTGTAACCATCCGTGCACTCTGATTAGGGTCTAAAATGTCCATTTTCTCTGATTTCATGGTTCTCTCATGTATTGCTCGCCCGAAAACAAAGAAATCAGTGAATGGCGAAAAATATCATGACCGTCCTTTGTAACTTCCTATGTCAATCACCTGCTGTGAATATTTCTTCTGGAAGGTCTTCCTCATTTTGTTATGAAACTTCACAGCCATCATTATTGCATAGGTTGTATTGGCCAGGTGGCAATTATTCCATTTCCATGCCTGTATTCCGAATGAGTACATTTCACAACACTACAGAATATAATATCCATACATTTTTAAACCAGTACTAAGAAATTCATGGAAATGAACAAAACAGATTGTACAGTTTTATTTGCATATTAAATATCCAAGAATTTCCATGGACAATCAGGTCATGCACAAAGGCAAAAATATCTGTGAGATTTACACCTTAAATGCAGTTGTGTAAACTGGCAGAAAACATTAAATTCATCTTATTTTAAATCTGTGTAAATCTTTATTAAAGAACTTCAAATATTTAAGATAAAATACAAAAAACAACTGGCAATGACGTTTGAGCGCTGTGGAAGAATTTTTTTAAAGACCAGACCAAAAAGTTATTAAGAATTAATATGTAGATTCTCTTCCCCGTCCGCCCGATTTTCTGTATTCTGTTTAAATTGCAATAGCTCGTGGGAATTCCCGGAAAGTCCAAAATTGGTTATTTTTAGCATCAAAATTGGGCGAACATTTATAAAAAAGAAAGAAAAGATAAAAGCCGCCTGTACTGTTTCGACGGATTCGGATGAGAATCTACCTATAAATTTGTTTTGCCTTAGGCTCAACATACAACAGACGAACGTATTCCTATTCATTTTCTGATGAAGATTCAGCATTGGAGAAACTGTCTGATAAATTGTCATCATCTGAAGAAGAATAAGCTTGGTCTCCATGTACATCAAAAAAAGGATGCTGAAAATTTGAACACTCTCCATTTCCACATGAACAGTTTACTGCACAAATATCACAGCATAAATGTTTCACCAAAGTTTGTGAAGGTTCTGCATTGTATGCACCAAGTATAGTCTGACGTCGACATTCCGTTTTGTTACAAATGTAGTCTTTGATGTCCTGATCTACATTTTTACATTGTTTACCATTGAATAACAAAAGTCCCATTGACTGTGAACCATCTCTTCCAGCCCGCCCAAATTGTTGTACAAAACTGTCCATGTTTTTCGGAGGTCCGAAATTTATAACATTCTTAACACCAGTGAAATTTACCCCCATCCCAGCTGCACTTGTTGCAACAAGTATACGTATTTTACCATCTTTATTGGTCATGTCTGTCTTCACTTCCTCTTGCACAAGATCTGTTGTGATAGAATGGTACATTTCAATGTATTGAATGTTTGAGCCCACTTCAAGTCTGAACATGGTAAATAACTTACCGCAGAGCTTAATAGAAGGGCAAAATATTAAAAATCGTTCACAATTTTCTTTTTTGTCCGTCAACATAACAATAAGGAATTGAAATATTTCAGACAGAGGCACAGTACTTTTATATTTAGGTACAAACAGTTTGATATTGTCCCGATCAGGATTCTGTATTATCTCGAAGCATTCCTTCATGCAGAATATTTTCTGCAGTTTTTTTCGTGCGGCTCTGTTTGCTGTGGCTGTTATCAGCAATACTGGACAAGCTATCAGAGAACGGATCTCTCCAAGTCGTCCATACTAGGCTCGAAAAGGGGCATTCTCCGTATCCGATTCTCCCCTGAAATTAATAAAAGCAATATTTTTTACTTGCTGAGAGGTCCTTTTCAGAGGTATCATACTGTCCCTCTAAAAGCAACAACTTCCAGGACTAAGGCCTAAGTATTAGTCAATTGTATTGATAAAAAGAATGACAATCTGTCATAAAATAGGCCCCAAGAGAATGTGGTGCACATATTTGGGAACAAACCCAATTTGTCATATATAAATCTCAAAATACATCATTTTTTATTTATGAACCTCAGTAGTATGCATTTGTTTTATCCTAATTAATTCATTTGATGTTTTAGAACGATTATTGAGTGTTTCAAAACAAGTGGCTCATATGGAAAATGTACACAAAATGGTTGCTTCAAATCCGGTAGTCGATCTGTCAATTTTAAATATGAATGGTGTTAAAATTCATTTAAATTTGTCAATGAATATTTTAACTTGAACTACTGCATGTTTTCTGTCATAATTAATTATCGAAAGGGCATGATTCATCCGGATTTTCAAAGATGTTTTTTCACAACTTAGACCGTTATTATTTGGTTCGATAAAAGCCGAGTGTTCTTTTCGAATGAACTCAACTTGGCCACTTGTTTTGGAAGAATTCACATTCTAAGTGCCCGGACGGCGATAGGCCCATAGTGGAATGAATCACTTGAGTTTTCGACAATGATCAACCAAATGCTTGCCAATGTTCGTGTCTATCAAGATCAACTATGAACATTTTTACTTTTTCTTACCAATGTAAAACTGTATGGGCCTCATCTACAACTATCAGCTTGATTGAGCAGCTACTTCCAACCATGTCCCTCCACTTGGTGGTACCAACAATATTTTCAGGCGACGAATATAAAAATTCAGGTTCACCCTTAAGAATGGCGGTCTCTTCATCTGAATTTCTGCCAATGTAGGTGGCCGTAAATCCCAGAGAACCTAAAACAGCAAATGCAAGTACTCTTTCATGGATGCCGTTTCAAAAGTTGTATAACAATACAAAGAAGCAGAGCAAATTTACAGTCCGTAAAAGCACAGACCTGTACATGTAGCTTACATGTGGCGCCGGGTTACACACTACACGGGGATTTTTTTCTTTTCAGAAATTGTAAACACTGTCATATGATGTTTTACATATATTTATTTGTTTTTTTGGCCTTCCTAAGCATTCAATTTTTCTCAGGTGGGATTGCAGATGGAATGGAGGTAGTAAATGTATACATCTTAGTAAATGTATGCATCTTCTTTTCATGCTTTTCATGCTGTCTGATTTTAAAACACCAATATTTATATAATGGTCAAATATTTTTCTTTTTATGAATATCATTGTTCTGTTTACTCCCCCTGCATAATACACGGAGCTTACAAGTTTTGTACGGTCACATTACAGAAAGATACTTATGGGTAAGAAATTGTGTAAGCGGTCTGCATAGATCAGTTGGTAGATCTCTCTCTGCGTGTGTTTGAGGGGTGTGGGGGTCGAACCACGGTCTGGTTGCATATTATGCTGGCACATTTTTATTTTATCTAGTTTTTATCGCATGTTAGACCTACCTGAATAGTCGCATTGTTCTTTCATTATTGAAAGAAGTGGCGTGATGATCAACACTTGACAATGTTCACCTTGATGACGATGTCGCCACAACAAATGGAAAGCTTGGAAAACCAAACTTTTTCCTCCACCAGTTCATATTGACAAAAATACGTCACGATTACACAGCAACTACCTAAACGCATCGCTCTGAAATTGTTGGAATTTCGGTATTCCGAACCGTTGACAAGCGAGTTCATACTCGGACGCCATTTTGAGTGTTTCGACGAACGCTGTATAAAACGAGCGATCCCATTGGATATCCCAATTACCATGAAAACATGGGTAAACCAATCAGATTGCCGCATTGTTCTGTACTGAATACGACCGAAATCAGGCGTAATGTCCCACGGGTGATGAATGGAGTATAACGTAATCAATCAAACGTGGGTTTTCGACGATGTAAAAAAACGAATTACCTTGGTTATCCCAAAAAAAAAGATAATCATGATATGAATATTAGGAGCCGAATCGACTTTTATCCGTGAAAATTAGTTTTGATCATGCACCGTGAGTATGATATCTAGTTGTGCATATCGGTGTATATCAATGAAATCTTGGACAAAATTCGAAAACCAGCTACATCTTTTAATAATGACAGAGTTATGGCTCTTGATGTATTGAAAAATGCTGTATTGTATTTTCCTTTGTAATGTTAAATCTTTAGTTACTTCATATTTTGTCTGATCTTTACCAAATGTGTTTAGAATGTTAATATCAATAAAAGCTTAAACAAGTTGCCAGATTCATTTCCATCTATATACTCCCTCATCCCACCCATTTTTAAAAAGAATAAATATTTTTTATAATTACAGTGTATTACCTTTTTTCCCCCAGATCCCACTGGTAACGCCGGAGTTATGACCCTTTCATTCCAAAATGTCCATTGTTTATTATTTTATTATTCACTCTTCATGAAACCTACTTAAAAGGTCAGAGGTTAAACGAGTTAAATCTTTCTCTTTATATTTCAATGTTTGCAATTGAAAGCGGTGTTGCGGGGGTATTAATCATCTTCAGTGATCATAGTTCTAGTTCATCTTGTTAACACGACAGAGGCCTCATTTCTTGAGCAGTCTTAACCAAATTTGCACAGATTGTATATGACCAAACGATTTCGGAGAAGTTCGAACATGGGCCAATACTCTGTAGGGCCATCATGGCCCTCTAGTTTTTATATATTTCTGATGAGTCAGTTTCAAGTGAATGTGAGCATAAAGGAAAATTGTATCGGTGCAATAAAGTGCAGTGGTCAAAGGGGCAGAGGTGGGGATATATATGTCTGCCTTTTGCGACAGTTCCAATGATGTCTCGTCTGCTCATGATTTATTTTACATAAAAACAATTTGTCAAGCTTTTCTGATATAAAGGGCACAATTTCTGTCAATAACAGTCATATAAGTATTCTTTCTGATATTATGTTCACGTAAACAGTGTTGCTGTCATTGTACTATATGGTTGATATTTTTATTTATTATATACTTTCCAGTGAAATAGTGGAGTTATAATTAAAATAAAATCTTATATTTTCGTTTATATTTATATTTTTACTGTGAAAATATAAACCATGACGTCACACAACTTTTGACTTGGCGTTACTGACGTCATTGTTGTTGCGCGTCACTTGTATCTTTTTTTTATTAGATCTAAGACAATTTCTAAGGTTGTTAGTATATAATAAAATGAATATATGTTGTTTTGTCGTGAATATAGGATTTATTTTTATCTCAAAGTGAGGAAACTTAAATATTTCCACTCGTGCTAAAGCACTCTTGAAAATATAATTTTTTTCTCACTTCTCGATGAAAATAAATCCTATATACACTCCAATCCAACAAATATCCTCTATATCTATTTTTACTATATGGTTGACATTGCTCATGCCTAAAATACATTTCGTTGACAATTCACTTGACCATATGCCACCGATTTTGGATGTGTTTTTTTTTCAAAGATGGCGGACCATTAGTCTTTAATTAGCATTATAACCATTGTTAAAATAAGTAGCCTTATGCAAGGTCATGCATTCAATTTTGAATGTTCATACATGTTCTACATAATATTGTTTCATTATTCAAATTTATTACATAACATGGCTTCTGGGAATGTAATACAGCCCTGACTTTTTTCTCATAATACACTAGTGTATTACAGATGTATATCATACGATACGTTGAGACACCTTAAACATGTACATATCCTTATTTGAATGATTGCTTTATAAAATACAGACTTTTGTAGCATGGTGTACTTAGTAACACTGCGACGTCATAGTGACCGTGCTCTAAATTCCAATATATGGTAGTTGTAGTACGGTATAGCCACGCCCCTTTAGTCACCCTAAATTAAACGATTTAAAGCTCTGCATTTATCAAAGGAAATGTCACCGACCATGCTACACATTTAGTTTAAGGTGTCTCATTATTTGTATGGCGAACGCGTTACAACCGCCTAATAGGCTAGTCTATTTACCCCAAATAAGGACAAAACCTCAAACATCTACATATCCATAGTATGTACAGATATATCATCAAATATATTTAAACCGAGTACCTTTACGAGAGGATAGATGTTTACTATTACTTTAACGACAGGAGAGATGTTTCATAGATATTAAAACATCAAACAGAAACAACACAAGTTAAAAATGATAAATGCTAAGAGTTTATTTTATCAAGCTACGGTATCAAAATACCACACCATTTACATGTTAAATAAAAAAAAATCATTTCTAGACAAATACTTTCAAATATCAAGTCATCTCTATACTAGTTTCAATATATAATCTAAAACTAAACAGTAATTTCATATATCTAGTACATACTACCATTCGATCATTCATTTATACACATGTAATTACAAGTATTTACTGTAGAAAAAGCCACATGGAAAAAATAGTGTTGACTGCACAGGGACCAGACTATATAATACTACTACCTGTAATATATTACAAACAATTGCATGTACTATTGAACGCAATATAAACTTGTACCTGTATATACACATATGTACATATATATGTATATAATTAACTGATTTAATTGACCTGAGACACTACGCATCAAAACCTGTTCATTAACCAGGTCTGTAGACAAGCCTGCCCAGAACCGATCTCCGCAAACTACATGATACCCGTCGCAAAATGCCTAATGAACTTCTGCTAATCAATACAAGTGCATGTTTTTCGTTGTAATTGTACATTGCGTGTTTATATTTCATCCAAATCCTGTGTATCCATGTGTATGCTGTTGCTACAACCACTACCACTGCACTCGCCACACCCTACCGCTTCGTTTCCTGCTGTTTCGATATCACTTTATTTATCAAAATGCCTGCTTGTCGTTACAAGTGACTATAACTAATGACTTTCTTTAACACTACACCTTTGCCGAGACCATATAGCCGTGAAGTGGTATCGCAGCCACTAAATGCGTGTACAAATGGTAATATTTTGCACATATCAGGACCTAAAGATCCTTTTGTTTGTTTGATATCCCATATCTTTTATTTAGACTACTTTTAGAGTCAGACATGAAGTACAAACTGTTCTTTGTAACATCTGCGTGATAACATAGAAGCACAAGAAGGTCTGTATCTTCACCTATGACAACAGTTGGTGCATGTATTGCAGATTGAACTGCAGTTTCAACTGTAGGCGCATCAGCATCACCACATGCATTGCTCACATTGCATCCTTTGTCTTTCAGATGTTCAGAAAGTAAATTGACAAATATTTGTTTGTTTTCATCATTTGACAAAACAGACTCTTTCTTAGTCTTGAATGGAGTAGTACCATCAAATTGTTTTGAATGGAGTAGTACCATCAAATAGTGTTTTGTAACAAATTCCGTATAGTTTGAACATATTGTGTTAAATGATGAGCCACATGCCCACGGAATCCTCTGAATTAACGAACCACCATCTAGAACATACTGAACGTTGTCATCGGAAATACTGTCAACACCGCATACACCATGATCCCAAATAGCTTTGGCCAATACTGGCTTTTGTGCTTCTCGTAAAAGGCCTGAAGAATCAAATAGTGAAGATGGACTTCCACAAAGCTCATACATAAACATCTCATCGGTGTCATCTAATGCATTGTCTGCTACTGTAATGAGTCTTTGAAACAACAATTGTGAATCCACTTGCACTTCACCACCGTCTTTTTTGATATTGAGTTATCAATTGGTCTTTCCTTTTGAAAGAGTATTCACTGACTACTTTTTTTTTCAAGTTATTTATAATGTCCTGTCCAACTGCTTTTACTTTGTAAGCATTTACATTCGCATCAGCTATAATCCCTGTTTCAATGTTTCTGAGATCTGTATCTTCAATACCGGCAAATAGATTCCTCGCTGTCAAAAACTCTACTAATGTATCTTTATCTTTTTCATCTCTACAGATTCGTGAGTGTGTTGTTTCCTTATGCTGCTCGCTTGTGTGCAATTCTTGTTCTGTGAAATTTTGCATTGACATATTGACATCTGATGTAGCAGTCAAAGCCATAAGCCATTGAGAGTAGTATAGAAAGGTGGGATATAGGGCCACTTTCCCAGAGCGGGCTTCAAAACCCAATCAACTGTCAAATGTGTCAGCCAAGGCTGCTAACTCAAGTACACCATCATCATTTGCTAAAAAACCATATATGATAGCATGCTTGAGCCAAAAGCCCTGACACATATTATTAGTTGCTTGAACAAACCCGCTCTAGGAAACTTTCGCCTATATCACCCCTTTCTATACTACTATCAATCCAGTTTGTCATTTTAATAACATAATATTTCTCTCATACTATACAACTAATAACATTTGCAATTCATTAAGCCAAGTCAGACGGAACCGGGCAGTAGTCTTCATCATCGCTCTGCATATCATTTTTTACCATGGCGTACTTTTTTTTTCTAAACTTTGCTATTTTGTTTTTCTATATTTATCTTTTAAATTGTTAAGTTTTCTGCAAACCTTTTGTAATCTTTCTTGTTCCATTATATAATAATACTATATATAATTATTTTTAAACCTTTATTTAATATTTTCGATATCCTTGAATGGAACCCAACTATTGAAATCTTCATTGTAACCCTTCCATTTAATCAATGCTTGTTTCTTTTTGTAATCACGTCGTATTACTTTTTCAATCCTGAATATTTCTTGCTTTGCTTTTATCATTTCTAATTCATAAAAGCTTCCATCAATGTTTTTGTTGTTTATTTTGTATGTCACAGGATTTGTATATTGAATTTTATCAACAACAAATATTTCTTCAGTCCAATTTGGGGTATAACCTTTCTCAAACGTTCTTTTATATTTGCTGATTCGAACATTATCCCCTATTTTAAACTTTGGCTTAATTTGATTACTTCTCATTTTTCCATACAAGTTGAAATACACCGTTCCTTTATTCTTTTCATCACTTGCTTCAGTCGGTGTCATTTTAATACTCCGATGTTTTGTGTTGTTATACTTGTCAACCATTTCTTGCAACACGTCTAAATATGTATTTGTATTGTTAGCTGTAAAATATTTTCACATATTTTCTTTTAATGTCCTGTTAAATCATTCAATTACTACAGCTTTTCCGAAATTAAAAGTGTGATACATTTCGATATTATTATCATCAAGAAATTGCTTAAACGTCTTGTTGTAAAACACCACACCTTGATACACCCACAACAATTCACACTGTCTTCCTGTACTGATTATCTGTTGGAACGCTTTAGTAATTTCTAAAACAGTTTTATTTGGAACGGGTACAACCCAAGCAAATTTACTAAATACATCAATAACGGTAAGCAAGTATTTAGTACCTTTATTATACTTTGAAAACGATTGCATGTCAACCAAGTCAGCAGACCATATTTTATCAATTTCATTAACAATCACACGGCGTCGAGTGAACTTTCTTCCTATAGGTTTATGAAGTTCATCTGCTAGCTTGTCAGTCCATTTCAACGCCTTTTCTCGTTTTTTGAGTTTCCAAGACCAAGTTTACATTTTGTACTAATAGCTGGTTTTACTATTAAATTCTTAGCAATCTTTTCTCCAATAGTTTTAGACTTACTAGATTTCAAACCAGTAAGCATGTTTTTATCACACATTGATTTATTACTAGGATTTTCATCATAACAAATATCATGATCTTTACAAACAGCATCTGACTCATTTACCGGCTCTCCGCTATCAAGCGGATTATCCGGACCGCAATATTTATAACCAGGAAGTGTTAGCCCCTTTCTGGGTAGCAAAGGGAGTAAAGCTTTATGAATATCAATATTTCCACCTTGTGTACTTTTAACAAACTGTGTTTTAGTAATACCACAAGATGCACACGTTTCTCTTAACATTTTTCTACCATTTTTTGCTAAAACATACTTAGGATCAACATTTTCAGTAACCATTTATTTCTTTTATACAATAACTCATATATAATATGATTAGATTAAACTTCGTTTACAAAATATGATTTTATAATGTTTTCATTTTCTATTGGTTTGTATGGTTTTAATATTTTATAAAGAATATCGTACACACTCTTTCCTTCTTGCAACTTTTTGACAAAGTACAAACAGAAATATCCGCACAAGACACTTGTTTTATCTTGATATTGAATGGTGTTGTATTTTATATTTAGTATGTAATTTAAAACTTCTTTTGATGGGCTCAGACCAAACGGATCGAAGTAATAATTAGCATAGTAACAAGACCAGTGTGTACAAGGTCCAATATGATCATCAAGATTAATAATACCACATTTTTGTTTATTTTGTTTTGTCGGTAATTTGTTTTTGCTAAACACTCCCCTGAATTTCTGTATACCTAGCTGCTTGACCCATTTTATTATATCTAAGTTAGAGATAGGTTTATTTTTAAAATGATTTTTTTTTATGAATGGGATACTTCTGTACGGTCTAATTTCTAGTGATGCAAGCAGTCCAAGAAATCCCCCGTCTTGTCTTTGCTGCTTTGTTAATTTAATAGGACAACAACCTTTTGACTTTATTATCTTGTTTCTTTGTGCAAGTGTTAATTTATTTGATCCAAGAAGGGCTTGTTTTTTGTCACTAGGAATAGTTACCATCCCATTTCTAAATAGTTTACCAATTCCAGTACTTGCCAGGCCACTTAGTGCTCCTGTTGCCAGAGGTCCTCCTACTTTTGGAACAAATTTTGCAACTGTTGGTAATTTTGTTTTAGTTAACAAACTAGCTAATGCACCTAACAAGCCTCCATTTTGAGACTTTATTTGTGATTTTGATATACTTATGTCTAATCCCCGTCCACCAGATTTAGCTTTGTTAATATTGTTAATCTGAGTAACTGTCAGCAGCAAAGAAAATTCCCAATTAGTTGGTTATTTTTTAACCTGAGTGTTAATTCACTCTTATCCTCATAAGCCCTTGCTAAACTCTGTTTCTGACCATCGGTCAAAATTACTGAATAATTTACGTAAGTCGTATATATTATAAGTTAGATTAAACAATAACTAGTTCATTTCCAACTGTATCAATAACAATATCTTCCTTGTATAAGACTAAAGCATAACTTTTATATCTAGCGGTAGGAACGTTGTTTAGTTTATATCTCAAACTTAGTTGTTTTGGATCAACACTGACTTCATTACCTGTGTAACTTAAATCGAAATATATCATCCCGAAGAGATTTTTAAAATTACTCACATTGAGCAAAGTTCCAGTGTTTTTATCATTTTGCTTGTCAGAATAATTAATAACATCTCCGAATATTCTGGTGATATTAGCGTAACTATATTCGGTTTCTGGCTGATTGTAAATAGCAATGAGCATCAGCAGCATTGAGCTTAAACGTATCCAAAAGATGAGGATTTTGTGTCTGGGAAGAACTCTTTTCTGACCTTTGCAGATAAACAAAAACATGGTTTGGAGTTTTGACCCCAGCCGTTATTCTAAATACAGATTCTGTTAGTTGAGTACTTCCGCTTTCTTGTATCATTTCGCGAAGATAAGTCCATCTTGTTGATATCATGTGATTTAGCATAACATAACTTAAACAATCTGAGTTGAACATCATTTTAGGGATCCACAAAACTACTTTATTAATAATTACTCGACCATCATCAACACTTGATTTGAAAATTAACACATTATCATCTGCCAGTTGCAAGCTAATTTGAATCTGACCAGGAGGAAGCATGTTTGTTTCCAAAACTCCAAAAAGGATAATTTATTTAATGGGATCATAGAGTCAACTTTTTGATTAGTTATGATTAAAGCATGACGAATCGCAAATCCTGGATTATAACCAGCTTGATCATCTCGAGATTCTGCATCGGTCGTATTATCTAAATAAAAGTATTCGTTTGTTCCGGTTGTTTTTGCATAATCACCAGACATTTCAAGTAAACTTTTGAGATTAACAAATCTGTGAAGATTATTTCCATCGTAAATTATTTTATATTTTGCTTTACTTGCATTTGATCAATCAGTGAAGCTGCATCGTTAATTAAAGCAATTCTGTCAGCGTCTGCGAAAGCGGCTCCATAAGCAAGTTTGTTTACTTGAAAACTGATTTCAAAATATGCGTTATACCAATCAAAGTGAGAACTTCTATCATTTAGTGTAAACTGATAACCACTTCTCATTTGCCTGGTAGCATTTCCTGGTTGTGTTATGGGAGTATCTAACTGAATAGGTATACGCTCATATCTAGTATTATATTGATTACTTCGAATCATCTATATATACTAGTTATTAGATTATTTTTTATTAATTAATCGATTAATTCTTGCATGAATTCCTCTTCCGGATAGTAATCTGTTGATTTTTGCATTTACATCTTCTTCAGTTTTAGCTACAACTTCTTTTTTGTTATGAGCCTTTGTAAGTTCTTTTATTAAATTATCTCACCTTTTGGTTTAGGTTTAATAACTGAAACTAATTTATCAGCATAAACTTTTTTTAAACATGCCATATAACATATATTACATTAATTCCTTCTAAACAAAACGAAATTATGTGTGGACACCAATAAGATTAACAATTTTACTGGAGAAATCGGTTATGTAAATATTAATACTGTTAATGATTGTTTTGGTTACCTCACAGAACCCGACTCTTATCGGTTCATCTTTAAAAGGATATGATCTCGTAAGATCAGCTGTACTTATTTCATAAATAACATGCCCGTATGATCCATCAACAATAGAATTACTCATCAAATCACAGTGGATATACAATGTATCGATATAATTTGTTATGTTTGGTGTTACAGTTCCAAATTTAGTTTCTCTAATAACTGCATCTTCGTCAAACCCGATCAAGGTGTGAAAGTTTGTCTCCATTAAATCAAGTATGAACTTATTATGAATGGTAACTAAGCATTTAAAACTTGATAAATCAAACTCAATTTTTATCGGGACAGGTGAGTCATCGGTTAAATCACCGTTTACAGTCAATGTTTCTTTTATATAATTATCGATATCAGCATAACTTAATTTCCATTTGTAAAAATAATACTTTTCCAATCGGTTCCATTGTGATACCTTATTACTTTATTATTAAAATCTTCACTAATATTATACCATGAGTAAGTCAAGGAATTAATCTTATCAAGTCCAATGCCATACTGTTTGTTCTTGCCTAATATTAATGATCTGTCAAATACATTTGTAAAATTACTTGGTGTATTTGAGCTATTAATTATTGAAGCTTTCTCTGATGATAATACAATTTTTTGTTCCATTAGACATATTAATAGACAAAATTAATCACCTAAATAAAATACTTTATAACTTGATTTTTCAAAATTGTAAACTTGTGTAGTGTTGTCTGCTATAATTGCGCTGAAAAAACAGATGATGGTTTTAAATAAAATGCAAATTTTTCTTTTAATATTCGTTTGTCATGTTTTATTATCGGGTAAAGATGCTTTCTATGCCCATCGGTTGCACAAATCAAGAATCTTTCTACATCTGCTCCTGTGTAAGTAAAATCTATTTCAAGTACATAACGGCCCTCCTTAAGAATTTGCAACCCCAAAGAGTTCTTTATATAAAATTCTTCACCTTTTACAAGTGGATTGGCCATAAAAGTAAACGCTTTGAAAAAACCATCACGTTTGGTTTTTTCAAGTGGTTTTCGTGTCGGGTATGATACATAATCTAGGTTATCTTGAATAATACTTATTCCATCTATCGTATATTCAAAAAGTAGAATCCGGCTTAAATAGTCTACTTTTATTTTCAACTCATCAATTATACCAAGAATTGCTGTGTTGACGAACATCAGACTTTTGATTAAACTGTTTCAATGAAGCTATTTCACCATCAAAAGCCTTACTTCCTTCATCCTGGGCAGCTTTCAATTGCTTTGAAGCATCATCAATAGCAGTCTTAAGTTTATCAGTATCAACTAGTTTGCTCAGAGCAGTCTCCAGCGACTTACCGTCAACCATTTTCTTTCTGATGTCTTCAAAGTCTTTGCTGATATCAGCAACGTTGGTGTTTATCTGCTCATTTGATATTTTAATTTGAGTTATTTCGGTAGTAAAAGCAGTTCTCGTTTGTTTTGAAGCATCAACAATAGCAGTTTCAAGTTCATTGTTATCAACCATTTGTTTATTGATTTCTCCAATCCGTGTATTAATATTTTGAACACCAGATCTTATTTTTTCACTTAATTTCTTGAAGTTTGCACTCTCTTCCAATCCATCTTTTTTTCTTTTCTAGCTCTTTTAAAGCATCACCCAAAAGTTTGATTTCATCTTTCAATCCGTTTTGAATTTCAATCATTTGTTCACAGTTTGCTTGTAACTTTGTTTGTATTTGACTTAGTTTATCATCAACACCTGTTGTCAAATGTTTCATCATCTCTGGAATTGTATCAATATTATAATCATGTATGATCTTTGCTACTCTTCTTACAGTAAATTACCTTGTTGCTGCATCATCTGGTTTGTCTGGATTACCAACATTGGTGATTTTATTATTATTCATGTTAAGATCATTTCT
Organism: Cyrtodaria siliqua; assembly: GCA_037043455.1. Lineage (NCBI taxonomy): Eukaryota > Metazoa > Mollusca > Bivalvia > Adapedonta > Hiatellidae > Cyrtodaria > Cyrtodaria siliqua. Next base: position 48,600 of record JAWPHD010008630.1, on the reverse strand, counting down.
CAAAACATTTTCCTGGTTTTTGCCTTTGTTCAGATAATTAACTAAATGTTTTTGTTTTACATACTCAGACAGCACAATACCAACATTTGTAATATTAACACTGCCAGTAGTAACTTCCTCACCAAGATCATTAAAAAGCCCCATTATATATAATATGATTAGATTAAATTTCACCAGTGAAGTTTCTTTTGACTAACTTTCTAGGACGGATAAGTCGCCTATAAAGTTACGCTTCGCTAACTTCCTAGACTTGTCCAGATACAGAAAGTCGTACTGCTTGTCAGTTGCTTTCTTAAACTGATTTTTGCTGACATCTTGCTCGTTAGAAAGCATACCCAGCTCAAGATTAACTGGAGTTGCAAAGAAGATGTAATGAGAGCAATTCAACCGAATGTCTTTGGGAGTTATGTAATGAGATTGAGATAAATAAATTACACAACAATTTTTGTGTCTTCCATTGATGAAATAATTAATAATATCGTTTTGATTGTGCTCGCAAACATAATCATCAAAAATGACTATCTTTTGAGTATCAGAATCTAAAGTATCCACAGGGATAACTTGATCATTTGAATATTCTAATATGTCTCCAACCGGAATTGTAATTTTTTTTGCCATTTTTTCAAGTTTTTGTGATAAGACCTGATAATCCGATTGTTCCAAGTTTTTAGCAAACAAATAAATCTTGTCATAGTAAACTAAAGGTTTCAGCAACATGTGAACTAATGTGTTTGTCTTGCCAGATCCTAAATTACCACAAATTAACATTCTAAAACAACAGTCTGGCATAAATTTCCATATCTGTTTGAAATTACCGTTTTGTGTCTTCATGTCATAGTTTGGAATTTCCATTATAATAATACTTAGATAATAGTAATATTATCTAGCTATTATTATATGTCAAAAGTGTATTGCGGAATAAAACAAATTTCTCGTGGTAAGAAACTTGGAACAGAAGCAGAATGTTTTAAAGTTAATCAAGTTAGATATTACGGATTACAAAAAGTTAAGATGAGTATCCCAGGACCTAAATAAACAAAAAGATGCAGATCCTGTCTGGAGACCAAGAATGAAAAATCCAGGAAGTCTGTCGAAAACAGAAGAAAGACCAAATATTATTTATTTGATAGGATTAGAAGCAGAACGAAAACACATAAATAAAATGTTAAGCAAATCTGAATCTCCCAGTGAGATAACACGTCTGTAAAAGAAGATGGCTAAAATACAAAATGAGTCTGAAAAAGCGCATGCAAATATTAAACTCATAAGAAAAAAATTAAAAGCAGCTAAACCTGCAGTCAAGAAAGCAGTTAAACCTGCGGTTAAAAAAGCAACTAAACCTTCAGCTAAAAAAGCGATTTTAAAAGCCTCCAGCCAAGAAAAGAAAACGAAACCTACAACTTCGAAGAAATTAATCAACTTGTAAATGCATGTGAACATGTATATGAACATAGTGCGAAAATTAAACTTAACTTGACTTAACATATCTTTATTTATCTTATTTTAATCTAACTTATATTGTACATGTCTTTGTTAAAATGGAAAGAATTAGTAGATAAAAAGCGAAAGCGAGTGAGCTTGTTAAAGAATACGAGAATAAAGTTATCCGAAAAAGATAATAAAAAGGAGCTAGTCGTGATTTGCATAAAGAAATATTTAAACCTGTAACTAGCGAAATAAAAGGTCAGTCAGAACAGCTAACAGAGCAGTTAGCTTCCCTCCGAAAATAAGTCAGCAATTAGCCGTCTTCCAGCAGCAATAGGCGAGGAAGTACAAGAAAAACAAATGTACCAGGGATTACCCCAGTTATTTGCCGAAGAACCTCATAAACCAACTACTGGTGATCTAGATGCTAAAATCAATAAAAAAAGTGACAGATTTACATGACTTACCCTTAACGTCGAGTGTAGTTGGAGATAACTCAAAACTTAGAGACAAACTCGAACAGGTTAGTGATATTATCAAACAAAATGGTCGCGATAGGGCTGCAGTCACTAAACAACTAAACAAAGAAAAGGATGCAACCACGATAGATCAATACAAACAAGTTCAAAACACTTTGGAAAACGAGTCAAAAGCTTTAAAATATTATAGAGAAAGAATTGATGCAATGCTTGTGCATAATGAAGCATTTTCAGGTGAGAGAAAACAAACAAAAAAGAAATTCCTACAAAGTCGACAAAGATGGCAACTATGGAATGTTGCAAATTGATTTATTTGAGCTTGTTGGTCATCACAAACTTATTGCCAAACAAGGAGAAGCAATCGTGCTAGATCTAAAAGTAGACGATGATTTTATAGACTTGATAACAAAGCGTTACAATAATAAAAAAACTTATTCAAAGCTGTCTCAGAATGCTTTTAAGAAACTAACAGAATTATCTGGTTTACCAATTCATAAAGGTTCTTCAAAGTTCAAAAAGATTTTAGGAGGTTGTGTTGATGTTGAATATTACAATAGTCCTGATGATTTGGTTAGTGATCTAGAGTTAGTATGCGGAAGTATCGAATCAGGAAATAATAATTCACAGCTAATAAATAAAGGTATTAGCATAATCGATGAATTATTAAAAATAGGTAAAATATCATCCAAAGAACTCGAGCAACTATTTTCTTAATATCTTAATTAAATTGTTGTCTAACTGTAATTATACATGACACAAATTACTAACAAAGAAGAATTAATTGATCAGTTGACACGACTTGTGGCCGCATACAGACGCAGTTATAAATTGTGCGGTATTATAAACACAACATTACAGTGGAATAATTGGTTGTACTGCTGGATTGGCATTGGTTCCGGCAATTCCCGTTTTCATAGCTGTAGTTGGCGCAGTTCCTCCAATAGCAAGCAAAACAAGAATAGCAGAAAAAAGACTGTTAAAAACATAGGAGTTTTAAACAACTTCTATCATATGTCCAAACAACAACAGGACCAGAACATGACAAGGAGATAATTACGATTGTCTTTAATAAAATATTAGAAATTCAAAAGAATGATAACTTTACAGAACCTCTGGAAATGTATATGAAAAGGTTCAAGTTAAACGGTCATGGCATCCAGTCGTAATTCTTTTCTGACTTGTTTCCATATCCTATCGTAGTTTTCTCCGGTTGATTTTGTTTTTATCGGTTTTGTTTCTTTTTTATTTTTAATATTTACATATTTTCTGAAAAATGTATTCAAATTTGATTAATCTTTTTCGGCTTTCTAGCTTATCCAAAATCTTTACAATTTTGTAAAACAAATCTTCAAATCTTTGTCTATTTTTAGAAGACAAATCATATTCTACCAATTATTTATCTAAATGGTACTTTCTGTGGTAAATAGTTTTTTTCGGTTGTAGTTGTAACCTGTAATGAGATTATAACCATTGTGAGTGCCACAATTAAGGCAAACACGCTCGTTATCGAAAACTTCACAAGTATCATTACAATTCGCACATGCGTAAGTACACTTGTAACACAGCTTGGCCTTGGTACACTATTTACAAAGCTTCTTTTTATTAGTTGTGTAAAATAAGATGCAATCTATGCACACCCCAAAAGGATCAATAATATTTAAAACTCTTTCACAATATTTGCAATTCATTATATTATACTATAGAATTGTATATTTAAATACAGGCTTAAAGAAATATTATCTTATGTAATTATATAAATGGAACGTATAGAAAAGAAAATCAGAAACTTTAAAATAAACCAAAAGGAACATGCAAAAACTATTGATTTTGAAAATGCGAGTAAATTAGATGCAAAGCTTTTAATTTTTTCAAACTTTCAGGATTTGACAGAAAGAATCATAACAAAGGCAAAACAACTAAAACTGTCATGGAAAATAGAAAAAAAGAAATATAAACAAACTACCGTCTTTTTGCAAAAAACAAATTTCAGGGGCGACCAGTTACCATCCATCTTTGTACAAATTTTCTTTTATTTCTCACTATGATATTTTACTTGATAATGGAGTTAATATTATTGTTTATGCTGGTTAAATAAAAATATAATGTAATCCATACTATATGGAAAGTTGGATAGAACAAATTTACAGAGACGGAGAAATTTACAGAAGACGATTTTATTTCGAAAACTCTCTTACGCTTGATCGTGTAAAAGAACACCTCAAAGATGAATTTGAACATATCTTAAAACCATTTGAAGATGAATTAAAAAAGACTTTTGAAGAAAAACTTAGCGATGAGGAAAAACTTATAAAAGAAAGAACAGACAGGCGAGTTAGATGGTTCATATCAGAAAGGACCAGACTACTTATAGAAGGAAGCCCCAGGTGGAATACATATTTAGTAGGCAATCCTCCTCCAAACTTTTAATTTAATTTAATAAAAAATAATATAATCTATAATATATGAGTATTTATAGTTATGCGGCTGAAGAAAGAAAACACTTTGAAGAGGAACAAAAGGTTTACGAAAAAGTAAATGCTTACGAGCAAACTCTTTTAACTAAGACAAATAAACTTATCAAGGAGTTTGAAACTAATTGAAAATAATTTGCAACGATTATTAGATGATATTACAGCTTTTAAAAAAGATTGGGTGGTAAAAACTGAGAGTGAATGCAGCGATGCCATAATCTGATATGATTGATGCAAAACGTTTAGACAAGAATGACTTTATAAACTACTGCAAGCATGTAATAAAAATAAAATCACTGGTAGTCGGAGGTAATCTCGAAACTGTTTATTTTGACAGATACTGCAAATATCATGTAAAAATAAGTCAGATGATAGATAATAGAGTTCTTGAGGAAAAATGCTTTCGGAGATACTTCGACATTCTCCTGGATAATGAAATAGATGCTCTCTTGGATGAGGTTACTAACGAGGACACCGATGAACATGTTTATGAAGTTACTGATGAGGATACCGATGAGGACGCCGACGAGGGTGAAAATATTAAATAAAAAAATGTTAGTTAATTAATTAATTAATTAATAGTGGCTTAAAGAAATAATCTTATGTAATATTATATAAGGGGTATCCGAGAAATTGAAACATCCCCAAAATAGTATAGCAAGGTTTTTAAAGTAGATGTTATCAGTAATGACCCGCTCACTCAACTGCAGAAAACACAACCAAGCGTTATAAAATTTCTTAAAACGGAACTAAGAAAAACGGGAGGCTTTAAATTAAGTGTTGATGTGAAACATACTTTAAAAAAAACATCAATGGGGACATAGCAACAGGTCGTGCAACCACATACAAAACAGCTTACTTTAATTCTAAAGCGGCAACAATATTAACCGAAAATAATATTATCGAGGCGCTGGACAAAGCACATGAGGAAATTGTAAATAGAGTTGGAAATTGGATTCAGATGGGAAGTGGTTGGATAATTGAGACACTAGACGCACACTATATAAATCGAATAAAGTACAAGCCTTTGCGAGGTAGCTCGTATTTTAATTTACCAAAAGAACTGCAACACCACAAAAAAGGTTTAATAATTATAAAAAATGAAGATAATGAATGCTTTAGATGGTGCCATTTGGCTTCTAAATTCCCTGTCAATAATGAACCACAACGAATAACAAAGTACAAAAAGCATATTGGAGATCTAAATTATAAAGAAATTACATTTCCTGTTACTATCAAACAAATCCCAAAAATCGAAAAACAAAACAACATTTGTTTTAACATATTGTGTACATATCATAAAAAAAGCAGAGAAAACATGTGATGCTTTTGATCACCGAAAAAGAAAAAAATCATTATGTATGGATAAAAATATTTAATAGGTTAATGTATAATCAAACAACAAACAAAGAAAAAAATGGTTGTGCAGAAGATGCTTACAGTGCTTTAAATTAGAAAGGACGCTAATAAAACATAAGCCTGTTTGTCTTTCACTTAACGGAAAACAAGCATTAGAGATGCCAAACAAAGATGAAAATGTTTATTTTAAAAACTACGACAGGCAGCTAATGGTTCCGTTTGTTATATATGCTGATTTTGAAGCAGTAACCGAAAGTATATCTTCAGCATCAAACAATTCTAAAAAATCATACACGGAAACATATCAAAAGCATACTGATTGCAGTTATGGGTATAAGGTTGTTTGTTGTTATGATGATCAATATTCGAAACCAGTTGTAACGTATAGAGTACCAAATGCTGTTTACAAGTTTTTAGAAAAAATGATAGAAGAAGAAAAGTGGTGCAAAAAAACTATGAACAAACATTTCAAAAAAGATTTGGTAATGTCGACGGAAGAAGAAGCTAGATTCCAAAAATCTAAATCATGTCATATTTGTGGTAATGGTTTTTCAGTAACTCTTAAAACAGATGACCCAGGTCGTACAGTAGCATATGAAAACTCTGTTAGAAAAGTTAGAGACCATTGCCATATAACTGGAAAGTACAGGGGAAGCGCTCACGACATATGTAATATTAATTTCAGACTAACTAAAAAAATACCTGTTGTGTTTCATAACTTGAAAAGATATGATTCTCACTTTATAATGCAACACATCGGAAAGTTTAAACAAAACATAAATGTTATACCAGATAACCTGGAAAAGTACATGGCTTTTATGTTAGGACAAAGTTTGGTATTTATTGAAAGTTTTCAGTTTATGTCTCAATCTTTAGAAAATTTAGTAAAAAACATCCCCTCGTTTCAATACACCTCGCAAGAATACTTTGACGACAAGCTAGAATTAATAAAAAGAAAAGGTGTTTATCCTTATGATTACATGAACAGTTTTAAACGTTTTAAGGAAACTAAATTACCTGGCAAAGTCAGCTTTTATTCTCAATTAAATGATGAGCACATTTCAGATGTAGATTATGGACACGCTAAAAAAATAAGGAAAACATTCAAGATTAAAAATATGGGAGAATATCATGATCTGTATCTTAAAACTGATGTGCTGTTGCTGGCAGAAAAATGTGTATCGAGTATTACAAATTAGATCTTTGCCATTACTTCAGTAGTCCTGGTTTAGCCTGGGATGCATGCCTCAAGATGACTGGTATCCAACTTGACTTAATCACTGATATTGATCAATATTTGTTTGCGGAAAAAGGATTAAGAGGCGGTACGAGTTATATCGCAAATAGATATTCAAAGGCTAACAATAAATATATGAAAAATTACGACAAGAAAAAAGAAAGCAAGTACATAATATATCTTGATGCTAATAACTTGTATGGGTGGGCCATGTGTCAACCGTTACCTACTGGTAACTTCAAGTGGGTTGATAAGTTTAAAGAAGGAAAATCAAATTACATTGTTGAGTGCGATATTAAGTATCCTGAGAAACTGCATGACTCGCATAATGATTATCCTATCGCCCCGGAAAGTTATAACATAAAAGATGAGTGGTTGTCAGACTATTGTAAAAATTTATAACAAAAGTTTAATTTAAGACATTGCATTGTTAATAAACTTGTTACAACACTAAAAAATAAAGAAAAGTATGTCGTGCATTACAGAAACTTAGAATTGTATAAAAAGCTTGGATTAAAGGTAACAAAAATACACCGAATACTACAGTTTGACGAATCAGAGTGGTTGAAGATATACATATACTTTAACACTGCTAAGAGAACAGCTGGTAAAAATGCTTTTGTAAAGGATTTCTTCAAACTGATGAACAATTCAGTTTTTGGTAAAACTATGGAAAATTTGAGAAAAATAATTAATCTTAAATTAACTCACGATGAGGAGGTCCTTTTAAAATATGCAGCAAGACCTTCATTTATTTCTTGTAAAATGTTTAATGAAAATGTATTTGCCACAGAATAAAAGAACGATTAGTTTTTAATTCGCCCTATTTATGTTGGTGTGTGTATTTTAGACTTGTCAAAATATGTAATGTTTGATTTCCATTACAACTACATTACAAATAAATATGATAAAAAAGCTAAATTATTATTTACTGATACCGATTCCTTGTGTTTTGAAATAAAAACAAAAGATGTGTATGCAGACTTTTACAAGGATAAAGAACTTTTTGATAATTGTGATTATGATCCAAAAAGTAAGTTTCATTTTAATGATAATAAAAAGGTTATCGGCAAGATGAAAGATAAAACTTGTGGAATACCCATTGTTGAATTTGTTTGAAACGCAAACTGAAAGAACGGAAAACGCTTACTACGCCTTGCACAACAGGTTAGAGAAACTCCACTTTGCGGCGAATCAAAATTTCGTCGTGTTGTACTGTCTTGACCTTTCGCGCCCCGTTGAAAATGACAAGCGTTTTCCTGGATATGATCAATTTAAAGCCCACCAAGACCCTGATCAAACGTGGCCTTTTGATCAGTTCCGACTGGCCCGAGATTGCCAGCGTGTAACTGTTGGCCAATGAAAACTGAACGTCACCAGATTGATCTGTCAAAATGCATGTCAAACATTTGTTCTGCCCTAATTGTTTCTGCTCGGCACCGTGTTATTGTTTTAGATTTATATAACTTCATTTCGTGTCGCGTAGTGAAATGAAACATGACTTTTTCGAAAGAATATTGGGTAGCAAGGAAATCATTGACATTCAAGTGGGTTGGAGAGGTGTGCCTTGATAGATATGAAAATGATATTCGATGGGATAAGACTTTTTTTCTCAGTGAAAAAATACCGCAACTGTCACGATTTTCTGTAATAAGCTTTCTGGATGATGGAAATTCACATATTTAGATCTTAGGAACTATGAGCTTTTGCAACATTAATTTAGGCAGGCACTGTAGGTAGACGTGTAATATAAACGGGTCCTGATTAAAGTACCCCGGGGAAATGTCCCACCACTTTCAGTCACGTGTTTTATTAATCCGAGCCTTCGCTGACCTTACCAGCCTTTTTTACGACTATTTCATCTGGCTGTGTACATAAAAAGCCACAAAAACCACACACTTAGGTGAGGTCTTGATATACATAAACAATACTAGTAAGTCGAGCCCTATGTACATTTTATACACCGCGTGTAGGTAGTTACACGCTTTTTTTCCCCAGCCGTGTCAAAATTGATTGACAGCAGCGTCTTACGAGGTGAACCATCGATCGACGTCAGTGGGTGCGGAAATGCCTGTGATGTCGCTACTGACTTCGCTTGTCGCAAAATAGGGAAACTCTAACCTGTTGTGCAAGGCGTAGTATGCTGAAAACGCGAAAAAAACGTTTTACCCCGTTTTACAACCATTATCCAATCAGTATGTTTTAAAAACGTTTTCAGTTCGTTAAACGCGTTTTTTTCGTTCAGCCAATCAGAATGGAAAACACTTGAAGCGTTTCTGGGTCAACCGGGTTTTTCGTGTTTTCCCGTTTCTAGGTCAAACGGGTTTTTCGTTAATACCATTTGACCAATCAGAGGCACCGCTGAATTGCTTTACCCGTCTATAACGACGTGATAATGACGTGAATTTACATGAATATTTTTTAATACGAGCGTGTTAACAACAATTCGAACGCCATCAGTGACGAGTGCGCTCAGAAGCCGCTCTCCTTTGAAGGAGGCTGATAACGCTACAATTACAAAACATGGCGGCATACTGTTGCTCTCAGACTCAGTTGCAGTGGGAGATAAATTATGATTTGCCCCCATCAACGACGAAATCAGGTAAGACTATTTTACTGTTGAATTCCTTAATAATATGAACTAGGTGCTACCTATGTGACGGGCAAAACCACGACCAGTCTTTGATTGGAGTAAAACAGTAGCAAAACAGTAGCAACTCAAGATCTGAAACTGAAACTGTTTTTCATAAGTAGACTAAAGTTCTCAGTTGTCAGGGGCGAATACATGATTTGAGATTAGGGAGAATGGGAAACGGGGTGGGGTTGGAGGCGGGAGCGCAATTTTCAAAACACAATTAAAACAAACTGACAATTCTATTTTAATATATATAAATTTATATAAGTTTTTCAGATTTTAGGGGTTGGGGGAATCGGTGCTCCCCATATGAATTCGCCCCTGATTTTAAGGGTTGGGGGAATCGGTGCACCCAATATGATTTCACCCCTACTCGTTTTCAAGAGTATGTTTCATAGAGCATGTCTTCAGTCAACCTTTTTGTTAACCATGCATCAGCGTGGCTACTACCATGACTATTAGGCCATATAAACCCGGGCCTAAACATCAATTTTTTTAAATGAAAAAAAAACGCAATAAAAACTGAAGCTGGAGGGGGTGGGGAGGTGTGTGGGTGGGGGAGAGGATGGGGTCAACTTGTTTTCCCTGATTTTTTTACAGTGTAGGTAAATCAACTTTGTCAAATGTTAATTATCAAATTTGTCAAAAATATTTTTTTTAATACCACACAAAGTGTTTTGTCAGATACCCGCCAAAACGCACCATTACATAGCTAAGTTTAAAAAAAAACGTCAGGGAGCATGCCCCCCGGATCCCCTTAGATTGTTGGGCCTATATATGCATTTTAGGTAAGCTACGCCCCTGCCGTGTGTCTATTTCGACGTCTCATAGGTTCAACTGGTGACATTACATTATACTGTAACTCCATTAAATACTCCATCCGAATGGAGTATAACGTAATGTCACCAGGGGCAGAGATAAACTAGATTTTTGCCCGTGAGTATCCGACGATGGTTGAAGTATTGCTATGATGAAATACAGCTGCAAGCTTACTTAACTAAATTCAAATATTTCCAGTTCTAAGGCGAGGTGTATGCAATTTAAAAAAGTATTTTACATTGCCAGGTACATCGACATTTATACGCAGAACATTAGTGATGTTCATCCTTTTTAAATGTAGATATTGTATTGCATATGCATTTAAAAGCTCCGAATACTTTCAATGTAACAGTAATCGTCAATATTGGCTCATATTGACGTGTAATAAAGTCATATTGGGTGTGTAATGTATGTTTGTGATTGGTGCAATTTTCTGTTCATTTCAAAGAAAGTATGTCACGTGATGTAAACAATGTTAATTTCAAGGTGAAAAATTCCCACGATGTAACTACAATAAAAATTATGTTTGTTTCAAATAAATGATTTTAGTAAAAATTAAATGTTACAACCTATTTTATTGCTCTAATTTAAAAATGTGCATGCAATAAAAAGGTTATTAGATTTATATTGGGATATATGCACTCGTTCTTCCGCGCATAAATGCGCTCCTAAAGTCGCGTAATATCAATGTGCGAAAAAAACTCGTGCATATATTCAAATACAAATATAATGACCTATAATTATTCTACCATAAACACTGACGTTTGAGGCAGTCTTATTACCCAACATTGCACGAAACGTCACGTAATTTGTGACGCCGTCGTGGCTTTATACCATTAGGCCTTGAGCCAGGACCCAAAATGTTCGATATTGTTACCAACTCAAGGGACAAATTCTACCAACACTTTTTGACAAGAGCAATGTATATAGATTACATTTTTCCATGATAGCAATCTGGAACAGGTAGCTTATATAAAAAAATCGAACATTAATAGGTTATCATTGTAGCGCTTTCATATACGTTTTTGATGTTCATTTTTGAATGTCATGCTTGTGTGAATAATTATTGATGTACTTTATAAAGAAGCACTTAAGTTTACAATTCATTGAGTTACATAAAGCGTAAATAAGCTCTATTTTAGCACTGAATTCAGTTTAAAATCTCTATTTTGCTTCAAATTAGAAGTAAATTTACCCCACCCACTATTGACACGTTTTTATGCATTTAGTTTAGTTAATATTCTTTACAATATATGTGTAAACTTGTAAGAATCAGTAATTAAGAACCTTTCTACATGATTTAAATAATATTATAATATGAATAAGGCATTGTTATGATATATTGATGAAATTAAGTACTAAGCAATGTTCATGGCATTGCACATATGTAATGTTAATGGCATTGCACATATGTGTTCAGTAAGCCTGATAAGTTGAGACACATGCCAACTGGAAGTATAAGCCTTCCTCAAAGTAACTGCATCATAAATAGTATTAACTTGTTCTGATATATACATATATTGCACAGACGACACATAGTCCAAAGGATTCTAGATAAACGAAATGTACGGTTTAACGTGATTTTTTTAACAAAAGTCCTTTTTAGGTGTATGCGTCATGGCAATACTTATTATGACTACACATTTGGATTATGTATTACACATAAATACAACATTGCATATTGCAACGCAAAATGTTAAAAGTTGTCTATTTTAATACTTTTTAATCACAATTTATGCATATTTTAAGGATTTTTACACCTGAATTACCCCACCCATAATATACAACACAATGAAGAATTTTACATATGAAATGTAAAAATAGTAGTATATGCATTTGCACAAACCATTTTTGTGTTACTGAAAAAAGAATCGACGAAATTGAATTGATTTGAATTGGGTTTTACGGCGCACCAACACAAACATGTTATATGGCGCCAACAGGAATGAACATTCGACCCGGCTCACTCTGCATTAACATCTAGATTACAATTTGCATAATGTGCCTAGAACCTTCTTACCTGCAAAACTGCAGAGTTGCTGCAAATTCTCTAGTAAACACTCCATTTTTCGCTGGAGCCATGATCACTGCCACCACTGAAGTAGCACCTGAAACAATACAGGTTTCATGATGAAAATAATGAACAAACCTGACAAAATTAACATGAATTCGGGAAAATTTTACCCCTATGCCTGGAAATTCAGTGGTCATATTATTGCCCGGGAACCACAAGGCGTCGACGAAGAAATATCTTTAGGGTGATACCCAGATCACTGTACTAACTACTTACTACTACTTACCATTGTTAGTATTGGTGCAGTTGTTACAATATCACCTGCTTAGGATATGTATCTAAACATAGTTAGTGATGTTCTCCGTACTTGATTTAGAGTATGGAATTAACCTAGGATAGTAAGCATCAACCCTACTTTTGCACATGCAAGTGCAAGTGGAATGATTATTACCTAAAAAGGGTATATTGCCAATGAAGAGAGAGAGAGAGAGAGAGAGAGAGGGAGTGTGTGTGTGTGTGTGTGTGTGTGGTGGGGGGGGGGGGGGGGGGGGGAGGAGGGGTTGGATATATAGGCATTTAGGAACCTGCCCTACTGACGAATAGACACCTATGTTTCTTTAACATGATGGGAGAAAAAAAACAAGCGATACACAGGATCGCCTGGTTTACGTCCCCATCAGACGGACGAGGGTAAAAGTGTCTTGCCAAAAAACACACCGACAAAATTCACTGGCTCTGGTGAGGCTTGAACCAGGGTCCTCTGAATTTAAAGTCCCCCGTGCTATCCACTGCATCAACAGGCTGTATGCGCTCAAGCAGGATGACTGCATTAAAATACATACAACTAAAACGTTAATCCGTCATAAAGGTTATATCCAAGAAGCTGGGTTCACAACGGTCTCTCTTATCTAGCAAGTTAGCATCAAGTTCATGTATGTCGAGTTGCAATATGCCTGCAAGCCTTATATATGCCCAGCTCATTGCTGTTTTGATAAACTTGGCAAGTAATGCCTTGGGATAAAACAGGACAATTAAGAATACTCAGTACATATTATCTGATTTAAATAATAAACTTAATGTGACAATATAACATGCATATAAGATATAAAAACAATTAAACTCTTTCATATAAGAATCTGTACCCAGTGCATCGAGCTAGAATACATTTAGTGATCACGGTTAGTTTACTGATGTTTACTCTAAAAGCTATATCCGGCATACATGTGCTACTGCAGTTAAAGAAGCTATCCCGCCAACAACAGCCACATTTTACAACATATGTACATCGTTTCTAAACCTACTGCCCACGAGGTATATACATAAATTACATTGTTTGAGAATCAAAATTCTATAGATACCATATAAACAGCTTTATAAAGCCAGACAAAAAAATAAAAATGGATAATTCATTTTACACTTATTCAATTACCGATATTACAAAACCCCATGAATAAACATATACTTTTAAGAGACACATATGCATTATTATATGAGATGAACACCTGGATAGAGTTTTGATAAACCGTTTTTGTAGTGTAATTGTGTCGTAATTTGGCGGGTTATTTTAAAATTTGTATAACAAACACCCTAAAAATCAACAGTTTAACCGTAATATGCCTTTTGTTTTCTTTTTGTTTTCTTGCAATTTTTCGAAAATGCAGTGGTCTAATTTGTGATTTTAGTTCATGGATTTATTCAATATGCGATTTGTAAACATGGTTAAGGCTTCATAATGGAATACCTTATCAAAAGCCACATTCTCTAAATATTTCAGTTCGCTTAAAACGTTTGAAGTGATTTTATGAAAAGTGTACAACTTCAAGCCATAAACAAGAGACCCACTCGCCTTGTCTCAAAGTGCTCTCATGTTTTAAGAAACAACAACAATTCCTTTATATAAATCTGTTAAACTGTGACCCCCGTAGTGGCCATATTTGACCCCATTGTCACCATTTGAACAAACTAGGTAGAGGATCATAAGCTTATGGTACATGCGAACTATTATTTAGCTTTTGAAGTATCAGAGAAGCTGTTTGAATATGTTTTCTTATATAATTCAATGTTATAGTGTGACCCCCGGGATAAGACCAAATTTGATTCCAGGATTGATTCAAGGGACACCATTTAAATTATTTGGTACAGGACAATAATCTTAAGCTACATGTAGCTTATTACACCTCTAGCTATTGTAGTTTCAGAGAAGATGTTTATAGATGTTCCTACATAACTCTATGTAAATATGTGACCACCGGGACCGGGCGAAATTTGACCTTAAGATGACCATTTAAACAAAATAAATTGGTAGAGATCGATACTCTTATGCTACATGCATCGTATTAGACCTCTAGCTCTTGTAGTATCAGAAAAAGAATATTTGTATGGACTTTCCTATATAACTCTTTGTAAAACTTTAACCCCAGAACCGGGCCATAGTTGGACACAGAGTCACGATTTTAATAAAAGTGGTAGAGAACCATAAGCTTGTACAATATGCAAAATAGTAGACCTCTGCCTCTTGTTTTTTTAAAGAAGAGATTTTAAAGATGTTTCTATATGACTCTATGTAAATATATGACCCCGGGGCGGAGCCAGATATGACCCCAGGGTCAACATTTTAACAAACTTGCTAGTGAACCATAAGGTTATGCTTCATGCATAATATGGGACCTCTAGCTCTTACAGTTTTAGAGAAAATTACTTATTTTTTAAGATTTCCTATATAACTGTATGAAAAATTGTTACCCACGGGGTTGGGCCATATTTGACCCTGGGGTCACCATTTTATAAATACGTGGTAGAGGACCCTAAATGTATAATACATGCAAAATATTAGACTTGTAGCTCTTCCAGTTTCAGCGAAAACGATTTTTTAAAGAAACAAGAGTTTTGCTTAAAAGGGGGAGATAACTCTTATAATAGGAATCAGCTACCCTGTTCACACTGCTATCATGGATTTTTTGTTTCTCTACAAGGTACTCAATAGTATGGTACTTGTAAGAATTTGTCCCTTGAGATGGTAACAAAAAGTGTTCGGCTCACGGTCTACATGACGTCGGAGGTGTTTCTCCTAACAAACTGACGTTGACGAAACTAAATCTTGTTATGTGTGACGTTATTGTACGTGATCCAAGATGGCGGCGCCCAATCTATATAGCCCTTATAATCTGAACGCCGGTATAGCTAAAAAGAGATCTAATGGGGTAATACGTTCAATTTTGAACGAGATAATTAAGCTCCGTGTCAAAAGTCATTGAACAATTTCAACAAATGACATATTGTGAAAACTAAAATTGAAACTTATGAATCACTAAAAGACAGTTCTACGGTGATTGATGTAAATTAGCAATACTATGAACTAAGGTAAAACCTTAAAGCGAACTCAATAATGCCATTTCAAACAAGTCATCACTTTCAACATATTTTCGTAATTTAGGAGTTTGATAAAAAAAATGGTACCCTGTTGGATACCGTAGAGTAATCAGGGAACCAGCTTACTAGCCATTCGGCGGATATATCTATAGTAAATGAGCTCTAATATGAACTAAGGTAAAACCTTAAAGCGAACTCAATAATGCCATTTCAAACAAGTCATCACTTTCAACATATTGTCGCAATTTAGGAGTTTGATTAAAAAATGGTACCCTATTGGATACCGTAGATCAGGGAACCAGCTTACTAGACATTCGGCGGATAAATCTATAACTATCAAGAGGCGTATAGGCAGTTTCGAATCCAGTGTGTTTATGTCAATGCACCCACCATAAAAGTAAATGTACGGCAATTGGTATTTTTTAAAATAACACTCTGGCACTGGAATGAGCCAGACACACGAACATATGTAAAGCAATTTCGTGATTAAGTTATGTAATAATTTATATAGAATCACTATTGACTATGCAAATATTTGCTTTCGGGAGATTTGTGGCATGAAAGTGGTATATATAGACCTATCTGGTTCTACTCAAAATACTATAAAATAAAAAAATATGGTTTACACGTGTGAATGACATAATCAGGGGTGTCATTAAGACGTGGTAGGTGGGGATTTCTGGGCTGCTACTTTGACTGGACTACCCGGCTATTATGATTACTTTTACTAGTATTTTAAAGAAGTATAAATCAAAATACTCGGCTACTTTACTCTGTGGGCTTTTTACTTGAAAAGTAAACGAAACCCTTGATAATGCTTGTTCTCAAAAACTATTTGCTTTTCCAGAGGTTTGGTTTAAAGCTATTGTGAAATATTTCACAGGGAAAATATTGTCGTTGGTGTGGGGGTGAGGGGGTTTAAAGCTATTGTGAAATATTCTACAGGGGAAATATTGTCGTTGAGTGTGGGGGTGGGGACACCCCCGAACCCCCGCCCTGCCCCAATCCCTTACACACAAACCACAAGTGACCTGATAGAACAGTATTATATTGTATATTTCTTTTTTTCTTTTTTTTTCATTTGTGAACAGAAAATAGTTGCTTTCCGGAGATGGGCTTTAAAGCTTTTGTGACATGTTTCACACACAGGGAACATATTGTTGGGGGAGGGGGAACGGGGCGAGGTACACCCCAAACACCAGCACGCTCCTGAATAGTTATTTGGATTCTTAACAGGGACATGGGCTAACATTCCCTGTCTGGAAAAAAAAACCACACACAAACACGTTTTTTTTTATTCTGCCAATTACCCCGTAACGTCCCCCCACCCCCATCCTGCCCCTCCCCTAATTGTTTACGCTCATGACGTCATCATTTTAAACATCACCAAATTTGGCGGATTTTTCAGAAGAAAATAAAGCGTTCGTGGGTTTCCGTCTGCCTTCGGCAGCCAATCTTATATATTTTGTAAATGAAATAAAATAAACGTTTGAAGAATATTTAATTAGCACCTTAATATAATTATATTGTCGAGAATGGCTTTAGATTACAATATGATAACATGCATTTGTTTCTAATTTCCCCGTCTGCTCGGCTGATGACGTCATTGAGACGTTGCGATTTCGTCAATTTCAATCGCAACAAACGGGACAATTTTGGCTTAATAATTGGGTGGGATAAACACCGAGTGCTCATTCGGTTGACTGGAGAAATTATCATACAGTCCAGCGATAAAAATTAAGGACCATCCAAACAATTGTGTAACACTTTTTCAGCCCATCATATCAGAACCGGGTATACATGTTTTTCTATATTTTCATACGTTACTGTAGAGCGAAAGCCTCGGCACTTCGTGCCTCGGCTTAGTTCGCTATAAGTTTAATTTCAGTAAGACCTTAAACGTGCGGCACACAATTAATGTTCACCAATGAGACGGCGTGTCGCGCGCAAGACCCAGGTCCGTAGCTCAATGGTCACGGTTACAGTTGGAGGTTAATGGTCAGAAATAGGCTTGTCCGGGCTGTAACTTTGTCATGCATCTTGGGATTTTGAAATAACTTAGCACAAATGTTCACCATAATGAGGTGACGTGTCGAGCACAAGACCGGTAGGGGACTATGGCCGTCCCTCGGACTTCTGGTTAAATATGGATTGTGTAGCTTTAAGATAATATTGTAAGTAAGCTCTGGTTACAGATTGGGTTGAGCTAAGAAAGTTCTACAAACAACGAAAATTTGACTTCGCCCTACCCATTTTCAAATGAACTCAACCGGCATATTATGACTCTTGCATCAGTTTCTAGCTATGCAAATAAGGTCTGTTTAAGCGGCCACCATTAAACATTAAAACTGTCGGTCAAACACTAAATTGTGCCGTGCCATTTACACGATCCTTCGTTTGGCACATTAGGTAGGGGGACTTTAATTCTTAGGATGGCGCGCGCACCAGCGCACACAGACAACAACACACACACCGCTCTTAAACTGTTCTCTTGTTTTCACATAGATGGGCAAAACCAAACTCTTGATTTTGGAAAGATGGACAAAACCACTTCCATGTTTTTCCACATGTGGACAAAACACAAGCGCTCTCAAATAAAAGACTTATTTCTTCTGAGAATTAAAGCCATTTTTACTTAAATGTTTGGCTGATGTTTTGTATTAGCTAATGCAATTAAACTGACTAATTTAATTATGAATTAATTAATAACTGTCAGTTGAATAATTAAATTTATAACACGTTAATTAAGATAACTATGGACAATTTTGTCCACTATTCTATAGGTTCAACTGTTTAAAGTGTTGTTACTCAATTGTTCTCAATTATTTTCTGATTACAGAAGGCTAAATTATCACCAACTCGAATCAGTTAACTTCTGCATTTGTAAGATTAGTTCAACCTGCTTAAATAAATAAAACTGTAAAACATGATGTATATGTTTACTAATTCCTTCAATTATCATCCGAGTCATAAATACCCCACCACCACAGTTAGTGTTGCTTTATAACGGGTCGTAAAACTCCGGTCACCACAGGAAGTCTGGTGGAAGTTGATAAGCATGGGTGATAAAACAATAACTTTACAGACAGACGTCGGACGCCGCACCACGGCATAAGCAGAGATCAGTCGAGCTAAAATCATTGAGTTTGACAAGATAGCAACTCTTTGATCTTAAAATATTAGTGCAATATTGTAATTAAAGGGTGCAGTCTAAATAGTATGTAACCAATCAAATGAGCCCTAGACACAGATCTATTTACAGCACCAGATGCATTAAGTACCATTGTTTAATACTTACTGTAATTAGACATGTAAATAAATTAACACTGCCATAATTAATTGAACTTATATATTTATCTAAGAGCTAATTGTGACTGAATCAAGTGATAGTAGGTGTGACTATGATTCCTTCATCAAGTGTTACTATTAAGTTTCATCTAAGTTGCTCCCGTCTAGAAGTGGTAAGTTCTCATTTAATCTCAGTGTTACATGTACATGGAATCACAGATCCTATCTGGACCAGTGAAGTAGTCAAAATATCACATGTCACCTTAACTCATCCTTCTAAATTCTCTTTCAAATTTGCATTGATAAAAGATTCATAAAGATAATGTCTCCCCACATGTCTCCCCATGAGTATGGGGAGACATATTGTTTTTAGCTTGGATGTCTGTCTGTCAGTCATGTCCTCTCCATATCTCTTGAACCGTTATAATTTCTAACTCGGTAGTTAAACATTTTCACTTAATTATAAACACTTTTTCTGCCAATAGATATCAGTTAACCACTCATAAAAGTGTTGTTAGTTAAGGAAGTATAGCCGCCATATTTGTTTCTCTAAATTGTCTTGGGTACCGATTCCAGTGTAATGGTAAAATCTGAAATTATAGGCGTACTATACAAAACTTCCAGCCAATATTGGTAAAAACGAAAGAGCAACAACCATGTAATAAATCAAAGATGTTTGTTTTGTATTTTGAGATTTTGATTGATTTGATCACCATTACTATTTAAAAAAAAAATCTTCATTAGTTCATAAAATCAGGAAAAATGATTTTTCAGGAGGAAGGACTCCTCCCAATTCAAAATGTTGAATATCCTTAATAATAATTAAAATATCTTAATAATAATTTTAAAAAAAGGGGCTTCTTGTGACATAATGTCCTCTTATTAAGTTAAATTAATTATTAATTTTATTAAAAGAATCAATTTTTAAAATGGCAAGAAGTTTTACCAAGTACATTCCATTTTACCATATTTATAAGGAGATAACGTGACCAGATAGTTTGAGAAAAAACGCATAGGTCTATGACGTCATATGCATGCTTTCCATGTAGCAGACTCACTTTTTTTTTTTGCAGGGTTTTTCGATGTTTTTTTAAATGTAAGTATTAAATGTGATGATTAAAATTCTTCATAATACCAAGATTTATGAATTCAAATGAAAATAAAATGGAAATAACCCGAAAAAAGGACATTCACTTCACTTTGGTAAGCTGACAATTGGACACGCACCATTTGTAACAAAAATCACATGAAGTAACAACACGAATTCGGATATGTACTTGTCATAAAATGGATCCAGTTGAAAGCGAAAATATAATGATTTAAAACTATGCGTGATAGGATGATAACATAATCTAATATGAAAACGTATAGGACGAGCACAGTTTATGTCTGATTATGCAGTATGTGCAAGTCTACCTGTAAATGTATGAATCCACCCCAACACATTTCAATTCGTTCCCAGACAGATATGACATGGACCGAACTTCGAAATGCTATCTAGTCATGATCCAGTCTGGATCGACAGTGGCTGAATCACCCATCGTCATGAAAGCTAAACAAATGTGCAGCGAAATCGGGACTCAACCCCGGGACCTTTTCATTCTTCCTACTTTCGGACTACCTTTCCGATACTCTACCTACCAACTGAGTTAATTGATCTAATCTGTCGTACTATATACTTCATCAATATACATAAACCGTGATGCGTATACTTTTTTGCTGAACAGCATCATACAGTAAAAAGTAACGTGAATTTTTGCTAGGATCAACTAGAGTTCATGGGCAACATTTCTGTAAAGTTTCATGAAAATCCATTAAGTAGTTTCAGAGGAGAAGTCGCTACAGATATAAGTTTACAGACAGACGTCGGACGCCGCACCACGGCATAAGCAGAGATCAGTCGAGCTAAAATCATTGAGTTTGACAAGATAGTTATTTTATTCATTTACTGAATTATGACATTCATTGGATTCTTTTTATCGACTTCATTAATTGATATTTTGGTATGTTTGGATACAATTATAACATATTCACCAAGTGGAATTGTCCTGCCCTGGATCATTACAGCTGGTATGGGATGACATGTTGGAACCAGCATCTTTAATCCATCATATGAGCAAAGATGAATTGGGACTTTACGGCGCACCAACACAATAAAGGTTATATGGCGCCAAACAGGGATGAACATACCAGACTCATCCTCCATTTACATCTAGATAAAATATGGAGACTGGACCTAGAACCTTTTGAGCAAAGATGAGATGTCACTACAGAATAACACTCTCCTCAAGAAGAGAAAGTGTCTTTATCCTATGTATATATTTAAATGGATTTCTATGACTTGACATGTACATTTTTTTCTGTCGGGCATTTAAAACCTGCATTGGATAATTACACAAACATCATTTACATGTGACTGCAACATTAACATATCATCTGGACTGCTGTGAAATGGATTTAGATAAAGAGCAAAGACGATGTCAACTAAAAACATCTGTATCACAGTGAAAAAAAAGAAGAAATATATATCCTTTGTATGTTTAAACAATTGTGTGTGACTGATAGTATTCTGTCAGCTTTGGATGGCAGTTTACATCTGAAAGCATTGAAGTTGTTGGATAATCCCAATTATAAATTTAAAGGGACACATGGGAATCTTTTTTTTTTTTTTATATAATATATACTTTTTCCACATATATGCAATTGTTCAGTCATTTATATTAATAGGGTCATAATCAGATAAATGGAAATAATAACCTCCGTCACTTTTTCTGTAAATATTTCTTCGATGTATTGAATAAAACATCCAGTTGCTATGTGTTGACCTATTATTTATGGCAAGGAGATACCAGAGTTAATTTGATATTAATAGTTTCGGTACTTGTATGAAATTTCTCTAATTTTGTCCGAAAATGTCAAGTTTTAGAGCCTCCTTACGAGGTGTGGTGGAGGTACTATGTCAAACGAGTCACAAACATAGTTGTTTTTCACAAAGGGAGAACGTTTTTATTTTACTTTTCAATTACAATGGTTGTCCTACTTAATCATGTGATTGTAATGATAATTTTTGCAATATAAAGTAGAAAAAAAATACTGAGAAAAATGCGTAGTGGTAGTTATGATGTCTGTCAAAATGATTGTCTGTGTTTTCAACCGAATATTACTATGGTGCGTCACTTCTCGAGCCTGCAGTTTTCGACGAAGTAATAAAAAAAGCATACAGTATTTATATAAATATTTGTTTTACTCATGCGGAGTAGTTTTATAAATAAAAAGAAACATGCTACTGATGACGATCGTTTATCTGTCAAGTTCATAACTTCCGTATGTGATCGTCTAGCAGACACGCGATTCAAGTACACGTATGTTTACCACATTAATATTTATTCATAATGAGCTATTTGCGAACTACGTCATCAATTCAAGTGTACACAGCCAATAAAGTGGAAAGCATATTTTTCACCATAACGTCCGTCACAAGCACTCAATAAGATTTCAAAATATCAAGTATACGTACTGGTGACCAATAAAGTGATTGTAATTTCCAACTATTTACCAAAAACTACAATGAAAATGTACTGTAAAATATTCTCTGCTTTGCACATAGTGTTGTCCCATGTCAGTATTGTCACGGAAGTGACATTTTGACGAAGGAGCGGATAGTAACGAGGTTAGTACGCAAAGCTTAAACATCGCGCACTGGGTTGTTCAAAGAAATCAGCATTATTAAAGCTCCAACAAAAATTCTGATCTGAACAGTTGATCGTACATTGTTTAGGTAACAATGTATATATGCAAACGGATCCCATTTTGTATTCAGAAATTGACAATGAATAGACAATGTCACACATAACGACCGTCACTTTCTTGTAATTGTCAAACATAACTTCCACTCTTTTTGGATAAAGAGTTGCAGCAAATAAGATGAGTTTTTATCCTGGTAATAATGTACTCAATAAATAATTACTGCAGTTTTGCAATATTGTATGAAAAGTATTGAAATATATATTTCCTTTTATCTGATTTTGACCCATTAATCAATTAACTTTGTTTTTGTATATTACTAACTATTGGTGATATTGCAGCAATATTATATGTAAACCTTTGGTGTCCAATTAAAACTCAAAATTTAATTAAATTGTATGTCAGACGCGAATTGATTAATGCTAAGCAGCTTCAAGATTGCCGTGTGCTAAACACAGTTAATTTATACGGTGGTAACATTGCCCAGGGGATTACAGAAAATATAGAATGCCATTATGGTAATATGTTACACCATTTTTTCATTTTTGCATAAAATGGTTTGAGAAATAAAATCAGTTTTTGTATGTTTAAGCAATTTAATAACTTGATCTAAGAAGGCCCCAATATAGTATGTGTTTGTTGGATATACTTTAGTTAATACTTACAATTGTCATGAAAGTCTGTTCTGTCTTCTATGTGATCGGAAATCCATGGGCAGATGTAAGTGATGAAATACATGATTGTAGAAATAACATGCTTATCCCAAATCACTATGCAATCGCAAATGCAGAACTTAAATACACACTTGCAAGATGGATAGTTTCATGTGATAGCAAGAGGTCATGACTCTGTCCCACTTCCTTTATGGTCTGGCACAAATACTAGCTGCAGACTGCTGTTATCTGTCCTGGTTTCTTGCTATACTTAACTAGGGTATGCAGATGCTAAAACATAAAATACATAGCAAGTATATGTACATGTACATTATCACTGTGTAGCATGTACATTATCACTGTGTAGGAGGTATAATGAAGAATGGGTTATTTCTATTTCTTTCTACTGATACTATACACAATCAATTTTAATTTAATGTCATGGCAGCCTCATTTCCGAAGAAGGGTTTGTTAGTTTTTTGTATCACTGATTAACACAAACGTTCAGTGAGATCTTTAATGTGCACATGGGTTAACTGTTTCTACAATACACTGATCGATACATGATTACCTGCATACATAAAAGGTCTACATTACTTTATTATTTTAAAAGGTACTAGTATGCCATATACATTGCTTTTGCATAACTGTAACTACCGTAGACTGCAATAGCTACCTCAATACAATATCGACAGCCGATGATACTGGACACAGCTACATGTTAAATAACTGAATCCTAACCATATGTCTTCCATATCTCAGTAGGTATAGTGCAAGTATTATGCTGACAAAAAGTCGCCCCAATTACAACATCATCAGTGTTATTATTTACTGGTCCTTTGGGATCATCAGGCCCTTTCTGTGCAGCTTTAAAGTAGACTATCGCTTTAGTCGGTGCTAGGAGGCGTGAGAGGTGTTGCATATTATAATTACCTCTCATGAACAGACTCAATAAAACCGAGTCTGCAACTTTTCTCTCTTGTTTGTGTTTGTTGCTTCCAAGGGATCACCCTTTCAGTACTTATTTACATACAGAGATGCATAGTGTTACGTTGAATAAACCACATTAAACATTGTATCATTAACAGAAAGCAATAACATTCATTTAAAAATTATTATTCTGTGATTAAATCCATCAAAATATCTGCCATGACAGTAAAATTGACCAAAATTGACCGTAATTTAAATTGAATGTACCCATATTGGTGTTTTAAACTGAGATGCTCGTTCAAGGTCTTTTTCATGACACTGCACATGGTGCCATATAACCTTTGTTTGTGCACCATCAAACCCCAATTGTTCAATTCAATTTAATGATGTATATTTCCATATCACCTTACAATATACAGTTTCAGGCCATATTTGGGATGAAAGGCAAAAAAAGGTTTGGTGCTCAGCTAACTTTTAAGTAATATAAATTGTTACGTCGTAATTCATATAATCTCGACTAGTACCTCTGTATTAACTGTGTATATTTGTTCATCTTTTCATATGATAAAATAGTCATTGTCATGTATATATGTATTATTTTTAATATTTGTATTATTGTATTGTTTGAACTAGGAGAAAAATAAAGAATCATTCAGTATATTGTATGCATTGACTATTCTTATAAAACTTGTGTTTTATGAATTAAAATAAAGGTGCACTGTATTTTGAACATGATTAATTTTCAAATTGTGTACAAAAAATGTTTAATCTCATTGAGAAATCCAAAACAGAGCACAAATTAAATTTGCAATAGAAGGGGGAAAAAGGGTATCGTTTACTTGTACACTTATCTCAGAGGAACCAAACCAAATAGAATATGAGTATTGTATATATGACATGTATTATTCGACAATTTAACAGTCTAGCAGGTTTCATAAAACGTCTCGAAAATAAACGGTCTTTTTTGCTGAAGGCTTTTTCAAATGTCTTCCATGTGTGTTTTTATTATTTTAAATCATTTCTGGATCAAGCATCATGGCTACATGTTTTATACTAAAGAATGGTGTTACAAATGATTGGCTAAATTCTACATGCATTATTCATATACTTTTTTTTTCTTCAAATGCTTAATTTGGTCAGTGTGCATTTTTAGTGCATTTCATATAGCCTTATAGGCACTAAGTTGCCAAATAATGCACAAAAGTCTAGTTAATTTAATATGTTCTCTAGTCTGAGCTGTATATATGTAGTAAATAAAGAGTATTTATAGTCTAAACTGAGATATTTTATTCTTTATGACCTTCAATAGTGTATTAATGTTTGCTGTCAAGTATTGAATTTTCATTTTTAACCTTTTCCTATATAACTCTACGTACATTTTGGGTCGCCGTGGCGGACATTTTGATTATTCGACGATAACGAAAAACACAAACTTGATAGAGGCCAATCCCAGGAACATGTATATGATATTTCACTAGAATGGAACAAGTGGTTTCGGAGATGTTTGAAATTTCCTTAAATTTGAGCATTTTTAACTAAATCAAGGGCCATAAGGCTGTTACTGGTCCGATCTGGCTGTTTTTCAAACTTATCCGAGCTTTTATTGATATTAACAATCTGTTAAAATTTGGTAAAGATCGGATGAAAAATGAGGGCCCTATCATCTTAACGACGACGGACGAAGAGTGATCCCAATAGCTCACCTGGCTCAGGTGAGCTAGAGAAGATGACTCCAAAGGATTCATTGTGTTTAATAAAATAACTTGGAAATAAATAACACGCTATAAAGGCTATTCAAATTTAATTTTCACTGAATTATTGCATCTTGAATTTCCGGCCGACCGGAAGTTTTGCTAGGATCAATTAGACATCAAGAGCAACATTCATGTGAAGTTTCATGAAAATCTGTCAAGTAGTTCCAGAGGAATAGTCACTACAAGTTTTATATATATAACTCTATGTAAACATCATGTCATACTGATCATTTTAGGAAAAGACGCATATCAATATCAGGGCACGAAAATTCCACTCGTCCGCTCGTGAAACCCATGAATCAGTCGTCCGAGAGTAACATTTCAGTAGAAAACAACAAAGAAAATAGTTCTTACATAGTTTATTAAGCGATTAAATGCAGTAAATAGTCGAAACTCTGTTTATTCAGTGATAAACTGCAATTTAAGTCAACCGGATATTGGGAAATTGACGCATTTCCGTTTTGGGACATTCTAAAATGTGGCTCCCGTTCTAATTTCACGGAGCGCGAACATTACGGTATTTGATTTTATACAAATAGTATACTAGTCAGATTTTAGGTGGGGCCAGGGCCTTCAGGAAGGGGAATAAAAGTATACTGTTTTCCTGTATTGGAGTTTAACTTTTTCTAATCAAAATTATTTTTAGCCGTGGCGGCCATCTTGAAATTCCGGCCGACCTGAAATTTTGCTAGGATCAATAAGATATCAAGAGCAACATGCCTGTGAAGTTTCATGAAAATCCGTCAAGTAATTTCAGAGGAGTAGTTGCTACAAGTTTTCATTATATAACTCTATGTAAACAAATATGGCTGCTGGCGGCCATGTTAAACGTCGCATCAAAATAATGTTCGACAAGGATCAACACATTCCATACTGATCATTTTAGAAAAGTCCCATATCAATATCACTTATAGTTTTCAAGAGGTACTCGCTACAAACTTGTTTTTTGAAAATATATTTTTAGCTGTGGCGGCCATCCTGAGTTTTCGACCAACATGTAATGTTGCTAGGATCATTTAGACGTCAAGAGCAACATTCCTGTGAAGTTTCATGGAAATCCGTCGAATAGTTTTAGAGGAGTAGTCACTGCACGTTTTTACTAAATAACCCTGTGTAAATAAAGATGGCCGCGGCAGCCATGTTTAACGTAGAATCAAAACGATTTTCAGCAAGGACCAACATCATGTCATGCTGATCATTTTAGAAAAAGTCCCATATCAATATCACTTAGTTTTCAAGAAGTAGCCGCTACAAACTTGTTTTTTAAAAATATATTTTTAGATTTGGCGGCCATATTGGATTTCACATCAACATGTATTTTTGCTAGGATCAACTAGACTTCATGGGCAACATTTATGTAAAGTTTCATGAAAATCCATTCAGTAGTTTCAGAGGAGTAGTCGCTACAAAAAAATGATTACGGACAGACAGGCGGACGGACGCCGCACCACGGCATAAGCTCTGCTGATCTCTGATCAGTAGATGATCAGTAGAGCTAAAAAAGCAAGAAAAAAAAAATACAATTTGAAAAAATAAATCAAAAAAAATATAATATAAAAAAAAGGGATAAAATCTGGTAAGTTTGGCAAAGATCAGATGCAAAATGAAGGCCCTATCGTAAGACGAGGCAAATTATAGCATTTTATAACAAAATCAAGGGCCATAACTCCACTGTTACTTGTCCGATCTGTCTGGTTTTCGAACTTGACCGAGCTTATATTGCCATTAACAATCTAATAAAGTTTGATAAAGATCGGATAAAAAAATGAAGTCTTAACGAGGCAAAATAAAGCATTTTTAACTCCGCTGTTAATGGTCCGATCTAGCTGGTTTTCAAACTTGTCCGAGCTGTCATTAATATTAACAATCTGTGCAAGTTTGGTAAAGATCAAATAATAAATGAAGGTGCTAGAGTGTCCACAAGGCTTAATATGGCATTTTTCAGCATAACAAGGGCCATAACTCCGTTGAAATTATTTCAATCTTGCCGGTTTTCGAATTTGTTCGAGCTTTCATTGATATAAAGACACTGGCAAAGTTAAGTAAAGATCCGATTAATATTGAAGGCCCTAGAGTGTTTACAAGGCAGAAAATAGCATTTTTCAGGGGAAAAAGGGCCATAACTCCGGTGTTACTAATCCGATTTGACTGGTTTTTAAACTTATTTGAGCTTTTATTAATATTAACAATCTGTGCAAGATTGGTAAAGATCAAATAATAAATGAAGGTGCTAGAGTGTTCACAAGGCAGAAAATGCCATTTTTCAACGAAACTAGGGCCATAACTCTGGTGTTACTGACCCAATTCATTTGATTCTTGAACTTGGCCAAGCTATAATTAGTAATAACAATCTGTGCAAGTTTGGTAACGATCAAATAATAAATGAAGGTGCTAGAGCGTTCACAAGGCAGAAAATAGCAATTTTCAGAAAAAAACAAGGGCCATAACTCCAGTGTTACTGATTCGATTTGGCTGGTATTCGAACTTATCTGAGCTTTTATTGATATTAACAATATATGCAAGTTTGGTAAAGATCAAATAATAAATGAAGGTGCTATAGTGTTCACAAGGCTTAAGATGGCATTTTTCAGCAAAACAAGGGCCATAACTCCGGTGAAATTATTCCGATCTGGCTGGTTTTCGAACTTGTCCGAGCATTCATTGATATTAACGTTTGGTGAAGGTTGATGGAAAATGAAGGCCCTAGAGTGTTCACAAGACAAAAGTTAACGACGGACGGATGACGGACAACTCTTGGCCAGTAGAGCTAAAGGGCCAGCAGAGCTAAAAAAAAACATTTGCAAATATCTCCTTTTGTCCCAAACTCACACACCAAATGGTAAAAAAGAAATGAGTTGGTACATACTCAAACCTACTACACTATTTATATTGGGAATACATGTACATGATGCATGATCCATATTTTGTTGAGTGCCAGATAGCTATACATGAAAAAATAAAAATACTATAGCGATACTACATGTTCGATATGATTCAGTATCATAATATTTGATGTACAATATTTCATGTACATGTACATGTATTTTTACTATGTTATAGACTATTATCATGATTATTAGACATTTATACAAATACAACAATAACTTAAAGAAAGTTTATTTAATTAATCCTGAAGAGTTCCTTGCTTAGGATGTCTACTTTCATCTGTGGAAATGGAGGTAACTGTAATAGGTTCAAAACTGATATGTGGATGATGACGCTTTATGTTAGTCGTATTTACACAATAGTTCAATCATACATGTGATATTTCCCGCCGGGAGCTAATTTCTCCCGGGATTTCATGGAATTTCCCGGCCTTCCGCCGGGAATTACATTTCTCCCGGGATTTTCGGCCGAGTTCCAAAATTTGCTATTTGCAAATTCTTTTGGGTCATTGCCATGATTTATTGGATCAAGACCGAGTTTTCCGAATGATCTTGAAAATAAACACCAACCGTCTTATCTATATCTGTGAAAATATTGCCCATGAGCAGGTAATTAAAAGGATTAGCATGTCAGCTACATGTAATAAGTTTATTGTGTGAAAATAATGATTGGACTGTTTGTTTATGACACGTGGCGGCGGTATCTGTAATGTCCATGGGAGATTGATAGAAATATACCGACTGTAAGTGGGATGGTAATTAGCGAATTTGGCATCGATTGATATTATAGGTTATTGAATTTGTATTATAGGTTATTGAATTTGTATGGCTAAATATTACTTGGAACGAATTGTTTTGGCAAAGGACGACGAGCTTGCGAGTCGTCCTGCGCCAAAACAACGAGTTCCAAGTAATATTTAGCCATACAAATTCAATAACCTTTTTATTGTATACTTTCATATTGTTTTCGATCAATGCTAATTGTATGACTATTACTTTTCATTATATTTGTGTTATTTTTATAGCTTTCGATGGAATTCCTCTAATGTCGTTCAGTTTCATTTTGTGTGGATGATTATTTTGCGCGAAAACGACGTCGACGTCGGATGACGTCATTAAAAACGTCAAGCGATTTTCTAACGTTTGTTTACCATTCGATAACGTTAAAAATAGTGGGTGAGTGACCATTTCAATTATTTGATCAATTTCTGCCACAAAAGGTTGAACAAAAACATGTCGTTTTTTTGTTGACACTATAGGCAGGATTCCGACCTTTTATTTGAAAGTAGTTCCTTATTTCTGTTTCGCGGCTCTTAGCAAGCGCGAGAAAAAGTTCCGGTGCAATATCAATGTGTGCAATGTCTTAGAATATTGCACACTTAGCTCAATGCAAACTAAACGGGACAATATGAAAGTATACAATAATATAAAATACTTATAAAATTAAAAGATATACAATACCTTGTATGCATGTTTGGGTTTTGGTGCTTTTGATGGCAGCCTATATATCCCATTATTAGTCCGATAAAAACTAACCCGTCCAATGGAACTCATTTCCACTGTAGTTTCGTCTGTGAAGATGACGTTTTCAAATGTTTCTCTTGTGGCTAACATTCGCACTGCATAATCAAACCATTTTCCAACATTTATATTACTAATTAACTGACAGTATTTTTGGGATTTTCCGTTCCAGCCATGTTTTGTCTGTAGTAACTAACAAATTTACGTGATACACACACATTAAATTCGACTTTGTGGTAGGAATCCAAGTCCCGGTTTATAGACAGGCCGGGATGCTCTCTACGGCTTGGAGGAAGGAAGAGACGACATCCGGTGAAACATCCGGGTATTCAGGAGTTACCCGCCATATTACGAAGCCAACAAGATTGCCTGACAAGCAGTACAAGAAATCGCCTACCATCGGCCGACTGGGAACCGCTAAGAGTGAGTGATCATTGGGTAAATGTTATTCTAGATCGCTACTACTGAATAGTAAGGCAATATTTGCGCTGCGAGCACCGGATTTGTGCGATTTGTGTCTGAAATTTCAACCCTTCGCAAAACCCTTTTTCCGCATTAGCGTCGATATTGGTTTTCGCTATTGGAGTTTTGGAATATAAAAAGTTGGAAAATGTTTTCCATGTCCTTAGTTTTTATTCTCATTTAACTGAAGTGTAGTAGATATTTGTTTGTATCGGAGATTTAAGTACTTTCCAAGGTGTTTGGAATTGTGACTAAAATGTCAACTCGCGCGGATAGGAACCGTAATGTGACGTCACACTCATAGTCGTCAACAGGTCAGTGACACGGATAAAGGCAGTTTGCACTATTTTTGTCCACTGTGTTTTTTTATTGTTTATTGTTTGTTTTTAACTATGGAAGCCTGATAACGTACAAATATGACTAAATAACATATTTTTAGAGTTTTCCAGTAATCAGTGCATTTAAAAGAGACTGGTAACGGTTTCTGAAAGCTTGCCTTGGACGTATCAAGTTAAGGTGAAAGTAGTGAAAGGTTCCAGTGGTAAGTTTGCCATTGTTTTGCACGCAAGCAGCTGTGTTTTCGAATACATTTTATTTTCTAGTGTGTTTTGGAATAATTTGATAATATTAACATAATATAGAAATTAACAACACGGCTGGTTGCATCGCATCCCTAATTGTTTGATTAACATTGATTATACTTCTTTCAGCACGCAGCTTTATAATTTAAGCTAGCGTAACCACGCAGTTTATAACCTAAGCTAGCGTGACGCTGTCAGATCACCGCTTTCGGGTAACAATTCAGTATTTTAATTCGTTAAAGGCACTTCGCATCTAAAACAAAAACAAAAAAAATTAAAAGGCACTTAACATCTAAAAGAAATAAAAAATACAACAACAAAAAAAAAAATTTGTTAACTTAAAAGGCACCTCGCATTAAAAAAAAAAAATTCTAAAAAAAAAATTAAAGGCACTTCGCATCTAAAAAAACAATACAATAACAAAAAACAAGATTTTGTTAACTATTTTTGTAAACTTTAAAGGCACCTTGCATTAAAAAAAAAAAAATCATAAATAAATAAACTTAAAGGCACTTCCCATTTAAAAAAAATGTATTATCTTGTAACATGTATTGTATCCTCGGTTAAGAGTTCACTCTTGATCAGAGTATCATTTCTGACGGTCTGGTAGGTAGAAATCATTCATAGATTTCTCCTATTTTGGATCATCATTACTGCTTGCCTCGCACAGAAAACCATTATGGCCATGACAGTTAACATTAATAATGCAACGGTCGCAGAGCTGCAGTCGGTACCGGGTATTGGCAAGAAAACGGCTGTCGCAATTGTGGAGTTTAGAGAGACCTACGGAAACACTGGGCCAGAACACCTTGCAGAAATTCCCTACATACGTTGGTCACCACAGTTATTGTCGATATTAGATTTTGCTGTGGGGGCAACGAGTAAAGCGGACGAATATACACAGTCTGTTCGACATGGATCAGTGGACCCACATGATTTCTCTGCATCTGCCAGCAATGTTGGTGAAGTCCAGTCAAGCTGGAACAAGCAACAGGAAAGTATTGATAGACTGACAGATACGATCAATCAAGCTGATTTGATGGGGCCACCGTCGGTGGACACATTGATGT
Organism: Cyrtodaria siliqua; assembly: GCA_037043455.1. Taxonomy (NCBI): domain Eukaryota; kingdom Metazoa; phylum Mollusca; class Bivalvia; order Adapedonta; family Hiatellidae; genus Cyrtodaria; species Cyrtodaria siliqua. The sequence continues at coordinate 15,904 of JAWPHD010008630.1, read as the reverse complement.
TGCGTAGACCAGAGCAAACACCCAGAAAACCCGCTTATGCCTCGGCTCCTCATTCTTTCGGTGCGGTTAAGTCAGAGGCTGCATGTTTCATACCACAGCCAGGAATGGGGAATTTGGGGTATGGCCAACCTGTTGTACAACCACCTGCAAGTGGACTCTGTTATCCCATCACCAGTCAAGTGATGAACTATCCTTCTTTGAACCAATACCCCACACCGCAGTACCCACACAATATAAGTGGGGGACGATCATTAAGAGAAGCTCACGGGAACCAATATCCTCCTGCATATAGCCAGACTGGTCGTGCATACAGATCCTCGGATGACCAACCTGTATATCCGGGGGACACTAGGCGCTTTGGAAACCTGCCCAAAACACTATCCTATGACGGGAAAAGTAGTTGGCAGGCGTTTTACATTTTTTTTTCTAAATATGCTGAGGTGCAGAGATGGACATCAACAGATTGTAAAGATCATCTGTGCTGGTGCCTTGAAGGTAAGGCAAGTAAGTTTTATGCCCTTTCGGACGACGGTGAAGGAGTACAGTTGGAGTACTTTGATATAGTCAAAACATTTGAAAGAAGATTTGGTTTTAAAGACTTGCCAGAGACCGCAAGAATTTCATTTAACAATGCTCGCCAGACACCAGAGGAGTCATTAGATGATTGGGCAGATCGAGTGATGACTTGAGCTACAAAGGCTTTTCGAGATCTGCCTGATGATTTTATGTATCGACAGTCCATTTTGCGTTTCTGTCACGGTTGTTCGGATAAGGAGGCTGGGGAGAGTGTTGGCAACATGAGACCATCGACTGTGAACGACGCTGTGGACAAAATAAAATGGTCAATTCATACCCACAGTGCTGTGCATGGTAAGCCGAGAAGAGATGTCAAACAGGTGACGCAGGGCCGAGACTTTAGTCCTGAGGTGCCGGTACGTGCCACAAAAGAAGCCACAAAGGTCGCAGACAATATAGTCGACATACTGGAAAAGAGGGTACGGGGAATGGAGTCAAAGATGGACATAGTCTTGAGTAAGTTGGAGTTCATTTTGAAGCAAACCTCAAGACGAAGATCATCCTCTCCTAATCGGCAAAGCCCTATGGGACGGTGTTTCAAATGCAAAGGAACATGCCATTTTATTCGAGACTGTCCAGAACCACGTCGAGAGGATCTTAGGACTGAGAAAAAATAGCCTTTGTTGAGCAAGATGATTCGTTAAACGACAGTGGGTCAGAGGAGATGGCCGGAATCTGACCCGTTCAAGAGAAAGAGGCCAAATTGCAGGCATTGTGGGGAGGGAACAGAAGAAGCTGAACCCTACTCCGGCTGTTCGAAGAGAACGTATGTCATCTTTCTGGCAGCCAGGGGTGGTTACAGAACATCCAGTCGTGACCAAAGGCATAACGTCGAACCAAGAAAATCGTGTTCACATTAAGCATGATTTTGATTCAGCAAACATTTCAGCAGCAACCACATTTGTCTAGATGGAAGAAAAAACACCATCAGACTTGACCCAGGACACTGACAGTAATTTCAGCTCGGACCGTGATAACTCACGGGAAGACCCCTAAATAACAATATGCCAGTTGCGATCAGGTTCAATGTTCAAGGTGCCAGTCAAGTTGCAGAACTATGCAACAGAAGCTGTCGTGGACACAGCTGCAGAGGTTACTCTGATTTCAGATAATGTTTACAATGGTCTGGAGAAACCGTCTAAGATAATCAGATATGTTACCATGAACACTGCAGGAAGAGAGCTGAAGATGAGAGGATTCATAGCTGGTCTTTTGCTGATATCCTTAGGTGAACAACAATTCCTAGAGGATGTGTACGTAGCACCTATCGCAGACGACATGTTGCTGGGATTGGACTTTCTGCGAAGACATAAGGCCCTTATTAATATACCAGAATCCTACATAAGGCTAGGAAGTGAGACTGTCGCAATGATGGGATCTATAGACTTGGAAGATGTTACAGCAGTAAATGTATGCAGGACAACTGTCATTCCCCCGAACACGGTTGTGCAGTTGCCTTGTAAAATGGAAAAAGAACTGTCCACTTACATGATTGAACCGATGGATGGCGGCATGGTTATCATCCCAAGGAACCTGTATGGCAAAGGGAAAAATCCGACGTTGTGTATCCTAAACTTAAGTGATCACAATGTTATCTTAAAACGAAACCAGGAAGTGGCAACGGCATATGCAGCTGGAGTTATGATACCAGTGCCTTCCGATCTGGCAGAGGAAGGTGTGGAAATTCGAAAAATTTCCAAATCGGCAGAAGCTAACGTCCAATCACGAGATTTACCAATTCATATACAAGACTTGTATCAGCGGGCTTCGGAGCATCTAAAGCAGAACAGCGTATGCGACAAACCCCCGCAGTATTTGCAGGCGAAGAAGAGCGCCATCTACAAAAGATGCTCAAGGCTAATGTTATCTTGCAGTCAGCCTCAGATTGGGCTTCCGCCCCGGTACTGGTAAGGAAACGGGATGGCAATGTGAGGTGGTGCGTGGATTATAAAGCCTTAAATTCGCTGACAGTTAAGGATGTCTACCTCCTCCCTCTAGTTGACGACTGTACAGACATGCTAGCTGGGAATATCTGGTTTTCAAAGTTAGACGCAAATTCTGCTTATTGGCAGATAAAGGTTAAGAAAGATGACAGAAAGAAAACTGCATTTACTACCAAGTATGGTCTGTTCGAGTTTGCCAGAATGGCTTTCGGACTCTGCAACGCCCCAGCAACATTTGTCAGGGCTAACAACTTAGTTCTAAGAGGATTGAACTGGAACACTGTGCTAGTGTTCCTTGACGATATCATGGCACTGGGTAAAACATTTCATGAACATCTTGAGACGTTGAGAAAAGTATTCGAACGATTCAGAGAATATCAGCTTAAATTGAAGCCAAACAAGTGTGAGCTGTTCCAGAGACGTGTGGAGTTCCTAGGACGTTGGGTAGGACCTGATGGTTTGGAGATGGGAAAGGAAGATATCAGATTTGTTTTGGAATGGCCAGCACTGCAGTAGGTTACGGATGTCGAGCGGTTCCTCGGTCTGGTTAACTATCATCGTTCCTTCATCCCGAAATTTGCAGAACGAGTAGCACCTCTGTATCAGATTACGGGAAAGAAGTACTTTGTCTGGACCGAAGAACAAGAAAGTGCTTTTCAGGACCTAAAGAAGGCACTAACATAGAAACCCATTCTCGGACTTCCCGCTTTCATACTGGACACAGATGCCTCCAACTTGGCTATCGGTGCTGAATTTATTCAAGTCCAGGGAGGAGTGGAGAGAGTGAATGCCTACAGTTATTTCTCTTTATCCAGTGAACAGAGGAATTACTGTACTACACGGAAATAATTTCTGGCTATAGCCCGGTTCACACGCCAGTTTAGGCAGTACTTGCTCGGCAGGCCTTTCACCGTTCGAACTGATCATAGCAGTTTGACTTGGCTTCTAAACTTTAAGGAGCCCCAAGGACAGCTAGCCAGGTGGTTGGAAGAGCTCAGTCAGTATGACATGAAAGTGGTTCATCGGCCAGGGAAGAAGTCAGTGCAATAATTACAGGCTGGGAAGTGTTCTCGAATTTCTCCCATGCGGCGGATGCAATTACTGTTCGAAGGCTCATGCAAATTGGGGAAGATTCGCAGAGGAGGTTGACAACGTTGTTCCTTTGGGAAAACACACCAAGTGACTCTGTCATCGGGTTCTGATATGGCTTCGGTGGCCAGGAGATTTAGAAAACTACGATGGAGAGGTAAGTGAAAATCACACCAGGTCAGTGCTAGTCACGGACCGGGTGAAAGTGCAGAAGATATCACAGGGAACCTTGAATAGTGAAAGGAATGTACTGGGATTTGCAACTGCAAAGAATTAAAGCGGCTCAGGCCGACAAAGGATCTAGTCTTCCTGATTTCCTGGAGTGTGGACGGTGTTGAACCAGCTGAAGGAAATTTGTTTCTCGACAATAAGGCTACCAAGTTTTACTGGATTAACAAGGACTGCTTTGTTATGAAGAATGAGGTACTGTGGCAGAAAAGCCCGAAGACTAGCAAAGAGAGACTGGTGGTGCCAGAGTCATTGCGGGAGGAAGTGATGTACCTAAATCACACCATACCAGCAGCGGGTCATCAAGGCATTGAACGTACTTTGCAGAGAATGAAGGAGAAGTATTACTGGTATGGCATGACTAAGGGTGTTCAAAAGGATGTTGAGTCGTGCCGAGAGTGCAACAAATGCAAGAAACCAAATAGACATGCACGGTATGCAATGACCAAATTTCATGCTGGTGCCCCACTTGAGCGGATACACCTAGACTTCCTCGGTCCCCTGCCAAAGACTGAAAGGGGTAACGAGTACGTCTTGATGATTGTTGACCAATTTATCAAGTGGGTAGAATGTATCCCTTTACCAAACCAAACTGCTAAAGTAACAGCCAGGGCGGCGGTAGATCATTTCTTTAGTCGGTTCGGCTACCCGTTTCAGATTTTTAATGATAGGGGAAGCAATTTTGAGAGCAAACTGTTTACATCTTTCTGTGAGTTGATGCGTATCCACAAAACACGGACTACTCCATATCGCCCGTCCGCTAACGGTCAAGTGGAGCGTTTCAACAGGACGTTAATGGACGCAGTCAGGTGCTATGTGGATGGCCACCAGCATAAATGGGATGTTTGCTTATCACAAATAGCGGGCGCAATCCGTGCTTCCGTGAATAGGAGCACTGGTTTCACACCCAACAAGCTGATGTTTGGTAGAGAAGTGAACACACCGGCGGAATTAGTATATCCACCCCCAATAGTGTTTTAACCAATGGGAGTGATCCTAAGTCGTTTACAGAGGAATTGGAGGGCGATATCCAAGAGGCTTATGAAATGGCAAGGTCAACTTTAAGCAGAACCTTGAAAGGATGAAGCGTAACTATGATCTAAAGGTCCTGATAAAGCATTACGAAGTGGGTGACCCAGTTTACATGCTCAACTCTGCAACTGTGAAGGGGCAGAGTATAAAGCTGTGGAACCCCTGGAAAGGTCCGGGAATAGTGGTTCGACGAATAACACCATATTTGTACAAGATCCAAATGCGTAAACAGGTGGTCACCGCTAATCATGATCGAATGAAGCTGTGTAAAGATAAGATTCTTCCAGTTTGGTTAAAAAAGGCACAGAGTGGTCTCAGAAAGGAAAAAAACCTAACTGAGAATAAGGGGGAACCAGATTTGGAGGAGAAATATTGTATCTGTCACCAACCTGACCGTGGAGAATTCATGATTCAGTGCGATTATTGCGAAGAATGGTACCAAGGGCATTGCGTAAACGTTACTGAATGCGAGGCCCAAAACGTGGATCAGTATGTCTGTAGGCAGTGCGAGGCAAGCTCACCAAACTAACATTTCCGGAGCAAGGAAAAAAGAGACTCTGTCCATCGAGATCAGTTTCAACACTCTCGGAGATCTGACGATCGCCCAGAGAGTGTGAGATCCAGAAACGAGGTAGTTGGCAGAGAGAAGCGAGACGGGCCTCAACAGTCTCGGCGCCCTTAAGATCGCCCTGAGAGCGAAAGGCGCAATAACATCGTCGTAACGAGGCACAGGAGGGCAACGAAGAGGAGAACAAGGAAGAAGATCGCCCCTCGGACTTTGCAATAGTCGATGTGATTGGGTATGAGGAGACATTGAATACTCGAGAGCCTATGGAAACCTCGGAACCAATAGCTTTGACAGCGGCATCATTGGGAGGGGCAGAACCAGATAGATGCAGGGAGTTTGCACCTGATGGAGGGGACTTGCCATTGGGGGTAGACAGTCATTTTCACTTTGATCGGTCTGTAGCACAACTGTGGGGCTCAAACAACACTGCCACCATAACAGATCTGAACTCGGCGAACGTGAAGTGCCGGCCTAATTATCCACTGAAGGTTGTTGGAGGAGTACTGGTCTACTGTGACTCTGAAAACTTTCCGCAACATCTTCCATTGCAGCCAGGATTTGGATATGCTTTTGGTATTCATCCAAGGAAGGTGAAAATGTCAATGATGCCATACTGGAAATACTGGAGGGGTTTGTGAACAGGAAGGCTCTCGGTGAAGTTGGTCTTGACCACACGGAGCCAGAGAGGATGTGGCCTTTACAAGAAAGTGTGCTGTTAAAGGTGTTGGAGCTATGCAGCCCCCGGAAAGTGCTAGTACTTCATATCCGGGGCAGGAACGACCCACATTCTGCTGAAATAAGTGCCAGATGTCTGCAACTGGTAAGAGAGAATGTTGCACCGACGCAACCCATCCACGTCCACTGTTTCGGGGGGACTGTGGAGCAGGTGTTAAGTTGGAGCCAGGCCTTCCCGAGGTGTCATTTTGGTTTTACGGCCCTAGTACGTCACTTTGACCGATACCAGGTGGATGCCCTACGACATGTTGCAGAGGACAGGATCCTCCTGGAGACGGACTCCCCATACTTGAGCCCGGCCCAGTGGAAATCCATCAACACCCCAGCATTCATTAGGGATGTCGCTATGATGGTGGCGCAAAAGAGGAATGTGTCGGTCGATCAGCTACTTTCTCGAGCATCAGCCAATACCAGGAGGTTGTATCGGCTGGATCGATAATTTGATCTTGAAGGTAGCAACCTTGCCATCAACCAGATTGTAGGACAGGTTGCCAACTAGGGAACATGGCGTTAACCTATAAAGTGGGGGGGGGGGAGTGTGGTAGGAATCCAAGTCCCGGTTAATAGACAGGCCGTGAGGCTCTCTACGGCTTGGAGGAAGGAAGAGACGACATCCGGTGAAACATCCGGGTATTCAGAAGTTACCCGCCATATTACGAAGCCAACAAGATTGCTGACAAGCAGTACAAGAAATCGTCTACCATCGGCCGACTGGGAACCGCTAAGAGTGGGTGACCATTGGGTAAATGTTATTCTAGATCGCTACTACTGCATAGTAAGGCAATAACTTCAAGTCTGTCTTGAATTTGTCGCGACGTCAGTTCTGTATTCTCTTCCATCCACACATTAATGAAAGCCTCATGGATGTCAAACATTTTCCTGCCTGCAGTTTGAGATCGCGGTTTTCTCTCAGAAATGACAGTAGCCTGAGTAGGCCTCCGATTCAACAGAAAACTAACTCCTCTGGCAGAAGAACTAACATGATGATTTACATATAGAAAGTCCGAAATCTGATTACTAGAAAATCCTTTCTTAATTAATTCAAACAATTTTTCTTAAAGTCACTGGCAAACGAGGTCTCGGTGGCATTTTTGACAGTAAGTAGGCTAAAGTTTAGAATCAAACTGGCGAACTTAGTCTATACTCTGTTCAACTGAGAGACTGCAACTGAAGACACGCCATTTTGTATCGTTCTGTGTTTTGATTGGTCAAACGGACTACGATGCAAAAAAACTGGTCAAAACGCAAAAAACGCGTTTCCCCCGTTTTTCACGTAGCATCGTTTGCAAACGGCAAGCAAAAGTTTTCAAACGGTAAGCAAACGTTTTTAGGTCAGCGTTCGTTTACCCGTTTTGAAAGGGATTAACGGAAAACGAACGAACGATCGTTTAACGGGTTTGCAACGGCGCGAAACGTAAAAACTCGGTAATAAAACGCTGCCAGGTCTGTAACAGTACGAATAAAGGCCATTAACATTTACCTGCTTATGCTTTGAATTTGAACATGTTGCTGTCATGCTTTATGGCCATTAAATGAAACGAAGTAGGCCAAGTACATTCAATTGTTCCTACTGATGGTAGCAACACGTCTGGTAGATGTAAGTGTTAATGAATTATGAAAGCTGTATGACTTGTGGTATCTTAGTAATGAAATTAATCAAAAACGTTAATCTTAACCTGTAATGCAAATTAATGAAGTGTGGAAAGTAGTTCAAGGTCAAGTATACTGACCTATTTTTCATGCGGGTGGATGTAAGTGTGAATGAATGTTGAAAAAATAAAGGAGTATAAAACGTAAGTCAAGTTCATTCATATAGACATGTTTTCAGCTGGAATATACTTCTTGTATGTTATATGTAGGTGTTAAGTTAAGTGTGTATGAAGTTTCAAAGATGTACGAGTTTTTCTTGGTATCTGAGTAATGGACTTAATCAAAAACTAGAATCTGAAACGTTAATGTAAATTAACGAAATGTAAAATGCAGATCAAGGTCATAAATATTGACAGACTTTTGAAAGGTATATACGTCTGACATGTAAATGTAAATGTGTATGCTTTCTGGTATGTAAGAAATGGACTTAATAAATCACAAACTTATATGTTAAACTTTAATGTAAAGTCTGAAAGGCAGGTCAATGTGACCTCCTTTTGGTAGAAATATACTGCTGTCATGCAAATGTCATGTAGATGTTATATAGTTGTAAGCCTGTGTGAAGATTAAAACAGTTATGGGATCTTCTGTCAAAGAAATGGATTTAACGAAAATCTAAAATGTACAAATGAATATTCGCACTACTGGGCGAACGGGACGGGGCGGACGTACGGCCGGTGTCACGTGAGATCCACACGCGTGGACAAAAAGTCCACGCGTGTGGATCTCACGTGGGGTTCATGAGATTCACACGTGAGATTAACACGCTTTTCAAGTATGTGTCATTTAATGATATATGGAGTATATATAATATGTGAATCATATGTTTTTGGTATATTTCAGTTATATGTTGAACTTTTTGATAAAATAATATAACAATAAAGCCCACTGCGACGGTGATAATATTGGTAGAATGTTGCTAATCCTTAACCGATGTGGATGATTAGAAATCAGCCTTAAAAGGGTAAAATGATAAATAGATACACTAAAAAAATCAATAATTCAATAATATTGACTGATTTCTTTTCATTTATAGGATACATATATAAAACATATATTACAGCAGGTGCGGATCCATGATTTCAGCTTAGCAGGATGGAGCGCAATGTTGGGAGTGAGGTGGATGGGGTGTGAGTGGGAAGAATTGATTTTTAAGTGTGCTTTTCGCAGTTTATTGGATCGCAGCTGCTTTCGTCTCATGTTTACGCTTTGAATAGGCACCAGCCTCCTAAATCCGCGCCTGAGCAAGAACATCATATTTATAAAATACAAAACGCATGCACATGCGCAAATGTCGGGGAAAACCAGATTGTTTGTGTATATATAGTTTATATTATAATGTTTTATGGTCGGCTTTTTACTTGATTTGGACTTTATACTAGGGAATTTGGTGTTACAACTTTATATTGAGTGATGAAATAATGACTAAATAAGGTAATTGAACGGCTCAACAAAACAATATAGATTATTTAGAGCGGCCCCAGAGAGAGTGTCAAGTGATATTATAACATACTGAGTGGTGAAATTGTATGTATTTGATTGATTTGCCCAAGGATCTTTTCAGATTGATTGCAACAGTGTATATGTACATTTTTTCAGTTTATGGAGGATGACCTCCAACCTCCATACACTTATGACGAGCCAAATAAAGTTTCTTTATTTCTACCCAAATCTATGTTCAGTAGAGTTCGTGAAATTCTAAAAATAGAAGAAAAAAAGTAAAGAAACTCTTGAAGTTCGTAAGAAGAGTTTTAGGCTTGGTTTCCAGTCTGCAAGCAAAATGATACATATAAATACTTTTTAGCAGTGAGCTTAGCTCTGTGCTCAACTTAACTTTATATTGCTACCCCACTGGAATACCCCGCCGTTAAATGATACCACAAACAGTCACATACTGACAATGGCCCGACTTGTCCCAGCACTACGCTTTATATGCTGAGCCTCAAGTAAGGGAGTACCATTGTTATACAGTCTTTGGAATGGCCCAGCCGGGGCCTGAACACACTATAGTCCAAAGTAGACCCAACTCCACGGTTTTGCATGTAACACTAACAGTTTGTTTGTATGGTGTTTTACGTGATTTTCAACACATATAAGGTTATACATTATATGACGGTCGCCTGTTTGTGGTGGGTGCAGACAACCCACTTTTCCTGGGTAGGACAAGTACTGTACACCTCCCGCCATCCGTAAGAATCGACACTTTCTCACTTACAAGTCGGACTCCCAGTGGGATTCGAACGCGCAGCAGTGAGAGGCAAGAAGGTTTACAACGCAACGTCGTTAACCCCTTGGCCACGTAGGTAAGTATTAATTATCCAGTAGAAGACAAGTTGCTTCTTTACACACACATTGTGGATAGAATAAAGCTTACTCTACCCAAATCCATGTTCAGTAGACTCACTAAACATAACATAAAATTATATATAATAAGTGTCAATGTAATAAGGCTAAAGACATGTTTTCTTTGCAAAACAACATTTCATCCGTCCATATATTATGCGTATGTCCCGGTCGGTTATTAAACACACGACCTCCAGCATGCGTCAAAAATGAACTAATCTAGGTTCAATATACATAGTTAACCTAAACTAAAATCTCAATCCACGGGCTAAAAGTGCTTTATAAGTATAAATTATCCATATAATGTTGCATAGTTACACTAATATAGTGGGCCGAAAAAATGTAACTACCGAATACACACTAAACATACCAGAAAAGCATATAATTATAATGATTACCAATGCAATTTACATATAAACCTGTTTTCCTTACAAATGGACTCTAAATCCGGCCAAATATATCTGTGTGCGGTATGAATTTTAAGATTCAACTTCATTAACGGCTTAATGGGATACCACAGTCATTTTCGTAACATTAATTATAGACACAGCGGGGTCATTACCATAAATCACGCAACTGAACATAGTATCCCATTAGGCTATTACGTAATGACATTACGAGTCAACACATTTGCATATTGAAATCCATATCGCACACATATTTAACCGGATTTAGAGTCCTTGATTCAAGTTGTAAATGCAATAATAAATCCGAGTAGGACGGAGGAAGGGTGGAAAATTACCACTTTTTTGCAAACATAAAATGTCTATATTTCTGACAAATATCGTTTATACGAACACCATTTTGGTTCAAAAATGAAAAAATATTCGGGAACCAACAATCAGTACGGGAGTCATCTTCTCCCAATATTTCCACTACTCGGGACTTCGCACCCCGTATTAGGAGTATGTTTAAAGCAGGCCACGCTACGCCCCTGACACTGGCACGTTACTTTAGTCGACTGCGGGTAATGAACGGATTTAGCTGACAATCCTCTGTCAAGACTTAAGGATGAGATTCTTGATATTTTCTGTACGTTTACACCTGTAAATTCAATAAAGTGTAATTTCAATCTCTCTGAGGTTGTTCTAAATAACCTATAATATGTTGATGAGCCGTAAACAAAATTCAGTTCAATTAAGTTTCCTTATTTAGTCATTATCTCACCACTCCACACGTTATAATAACACTTTCCACTCTCTCTGTGGTATAGACATAAAGTGACGTGTATGCTCTGAGGCGGCTCTATATAACATGTAATGTGTTGATGAGGGTTACACAAGATTAAATTAAAATTTAACTTTTAATTTAGTCATTATTTCACCATGCAATACGTTATAATACATGTACCACTTTCTACGCTCTCTGGTGGTAGAGACATCAATTGAAGTATGTGCTCTTGGGCGGCTCTAAATGTCGTAGTATGTGTTGAGTAGCCATTAAACAAGTATCAGTTCAACTGAATTGACTTATTTAGTCCTTATTTCACCACTCAATACGTTATACAATCACATTCCCTTCTCGCTGTGGCGGCACTAAATAACTTATAATGTGTTGGTGAGCCGTTAAGCAATACTCAATTCGATTCAATTATTAAGCTATACTATCACATTCCCCCTCTCTCTGGGGTGGCTCTAATTAACAAAATACTCTCCCTAGATAAAATACAAGTTATATACTTGCTTCATGGAATTTCATAAGAAGACATGAGTTTATTTATAACATACTTGAAGCATGTGTATTACCTGTATTTCATCAGTGGATCCGTGAGATTCTCACGCACTTTATATATCAGTTTATATATTTATGACATCTATGAAACATCTGTATTACGTGTATGTATGTATTACCTTTATTTCATCCTTGGATTCGTGTGATTCGCACGTATACATTCGTTTATTTATGACATATATGAATCATGTGTATTACCTGTATTTCTCACGCATACTTTAGTTATTTATGACATCTATGAAGCGTGTGTATTATCTGTATTTGATCCGTGTGATTCTCACGCATACATTAGTTTACTTATAACATCTATGAAGCATGTGTATTACCTGTATTTATCACACATACTTTAGTTATTTATGACATCTATGAAGCATGTGTATTACCTGTATTTCATCCGTACGATTCCCAGGCATACATTCGTTTACATATGACATATATGAAGCATGTGTATTACCTGTATTTCATCCTTGAATCTTTGTGATTCTCAAGCATGTATTAGTTTATTTAGTTCATTTATGAAGCATGTGTATTGCCTGTATTTCATCCTAGGATCCGTGTGATTCTCACGCATACATTCGTTTATTTATGACATCTATGAAGCATGTGTATTACCTGTATTTCATCCGTGTGATTCTCACGCATACATTCGTTTAGTTATGACATATATGAAGGATGTGTATTAACTGTATTTCATGCTTGGATCCGTGTGATTCTCACGCACACATTCGTTTATTTATGGCATCTATGTAGCATATGTATTTCCTGTATTTCATCCGTGTGATTCTCACGCATACATTCGTTTAGTTATGACATATATGAAGGATGTGTATTAACTGTATTTCATGCTTCGATCCGTGTGATTCTCACGCACACATTCGTTTATTTATGACATCTATGTAGCATATGTATTTCCTGTATTTCATCCGTGTGATATTCACGCATACATTCGTTTACTTATGACGTATATGAAGCATGGGTATTACCTGTATTCCATCCTTGGATCCGTGTGATTCTCACGCATGCATTAGTTTATTTATTTCATCTATGAAGCATGTGTATTGCCTGTATTTCATCCATGGATCCGTGTGTTTCTCACGCATACATTCGTTTATTAATGACATATATGAAGCATGTGTATTACCTGTATTTCATCAGTGTGATTTTCACGCATACATTCGTTTATTTATGACATGTGTATTACCTGTATTTCATCCTTCGATCCGTGCGATTCTCACACATACATTAATTTATTAATGACATCTATGAAGCAATTGTATTACCTGGATTTCATCCTTGGATCTGTGTGATTCTCACGCATATATTAGTTTATTTATTTCATCTATGAAGCATGTATTTTATCCTTGGATCCGTGAAATTCTCACGTATACATTCGTTTATTTATGACATCTATGAAGCATGTGTATTACCTGTATTTCACCAGTGTGATTTTCACGCATACATTCATTCACTAATGACATATATGAAGCATGTGTATTACCTGTATTTCATCCTTGAATCTTTGTGATTCTCAAGCATGTATTAGTTTATTTAGTTCATTTATGAAGCATGTGTATTGCCTGTATGTCATCCTTGGATTCGTGTGATTCTCACGCATACATTCGTTTATTTATGACATCTATGAAGCATCTGTATTACCTGGATTTCATCCTTGGATCTGTGTGATTCTCACGCATGTATTAGTTTATTTATTTGATCTATGAAGCATGTGTATTACCTGTATTTTATCCGTGGGATTCTCACGCATACATTCGTTTACTTGTATATGAAGCATGTATATTAATTGCATTTCATCATTGGATCCGTGCGATTCTCACGCATACATTCGTTTATTTATGACATCTATAAAGCATGTGTATTACCTGTATTTCATCCGTGTGATTCTCACGCATACATTCGTTTATTTATGACATCTATGAAGCATGTGTATTACCTGTATTTCATCCGTGTGATTCTCACGCATACATTCGTTTAGTTATGACATATATGAAGGATGTGTATTAACTGTATTTCATGCTTGGATCCGTGTGATTCTCACGCACACATTCGTTCATTTATGTCATCTATGTAGCATATGTATTTCCTGTATTTCATCCGTGTGATTCTCACGCATACATTCGTTTAGTTATGACATATATGAAGGATGTGTATTACCTGTATTTCATCCTTGGATCCGTGTGATTCTCACGCACACATTCGTTTATTTATGACATCTATGTAGCACATGTATTTCCTGTATTTCATCCGTGTGATTCTCACGCATACATTCGTTTACTTATGACGTATATGAAGCATGGGTATTACCTGTATTTCATCCTTGGATCCGTGTGATTCTCTCGCATGCATTAGTTTATTTATTTCATCTATAAAGCATGTGTATTGCCTGCATTTCATCCTTGGATCCGTGTCATTCTCACGCATACATTCGTTTAATTATGACATCTATGAAGCATGTGTATTACCTGTATTTCATCCGTGAGATTCTCACGCATACATTGGTTTACTTATGACATCTATGCAGCATGTGTATTACCTGTATTTCATCCGTGCGATTCCCAGGCATACATTCGTTTACTTATGACATCTATTAAGCATGTGTATTACCTGTATTTCATCGTTGGATCCGTGTGATTCTCACGCATACATTAGTTTACTTATGACATCTATGAAGCATGTGTATTACCTGTATTTCATCCGTGCTATTCTCACGCATACATTAGTTTACTTATGACATTTATGAAGGATGTGTATTACTGGTATTTCATCCTTGGATCCGTGGGATTCTCACGCACACATTCGTTTATTTATGACATCTATGTAGCATATGTATTTCCTGTATTTCATCCGTGTGATTCTCACGCATACATTCGTTTACTTATGACAGATATGAAGCATGGGTATTACCTGTATTTGTTCCGTGTGATTCTCACGCATACATTCGTTTACTTAGGACATCTATGAAGCATGTGTATTACCTGTATTTCATCCGTTTACTTATGACATATATGAAGCATGGGTATTACCTGTATTTCATCTGTGTTTTTCTCACGAATACAATCGTTTGCTTATGACATATATGAAGGATGTGTATTACCTGTATTTCATCCGTGCGATTCCCAGACATACATTCGTTTACTTATGACATATATGAAGCATGGGTATTACCTGTATTTCATCCTTGGATCCGTGTGATTATCATGCAAACTTTAGTTATTTATGACATCTATGAAGCATGTATATTGGCTGTATTTCATCCGTGTGATTCTCACGCATACATTCGTTTACTTATTAAATATATGAAGGATGTGTATTACCTGTATTTCATCCTTGGATCCATGTGATTCTCACGCACACATTCGTTTACTTATTACATATATGAAGCATGGGTATTACCTGTATTTCATCCTTGGATCCGTGCGATTCTCACGCATACATTAGTTTATTTATGACATCTATGAAGCATGTGTATTTCCTGTATTTCATCAGTGTGATTCTCACGCATACATTCGTTGACTTATGACATATATGAAGCATGGGTATTACCTGTATTTCATCCTTGGATCCGTGTGATTATCACGCAAACTTTAGTTATTTATGACATCTATGGAGCATGTGTATTACCTGTATTTCATCCGTGTTATTCTCACGAATACAGTCGTTTGCTTATGACATATATGAAGAATGTGTATTACCTGTATTTCATCAGTGTTATTCTCACGAATACAATCGTTTGCTTATGACATATATGAAGGATGTGTATTACCTGTATTTCATCCTTGGATCCGTGTGATTTTCACGCACACATTCGTTTATTTATGACATCTATGAAGCATATGTATTTCTGTTTTTCATGCGTGTGATTCTCGCGCATACATTCGTTGACTTATGACGAGACAAATAAAGTTTCTTTATTTCTACCCGAATCTGTGTTCAGTAGAGCTCGTGAAATTCTAAAACTAGAAAAAAAGAGTAAAGAAACTCTAGAAGGGCG